>CAIGQQ010037820.1:8874206-8887602 GCA_903798035.1 Danio albolineatus
TTTTTTTTTTTTTTTGACTGAAATAAAATTTAACATAATAAAAAGAAAAAAATACCCTACCTTATATTTAATTTATATCAACTCGGATACAATAAACACCTCCGTTCAGTAATTTAACAGCAGTCAGAACACAGGAGTTTGATTTACACATCAAAATCCTTAATCGCCTGAGGGTAACATTTAAATTCTCATGCAAGATGTGTGTATGTTCAGAAACAGTTATCTTAACTTTCTTCACAACAGCTACCTCATACATTTATCGAATAGGTCTTCTCGCTTCCCGTCTATAGTCAGTTTTCCATACCATACAGTGTTTCCTCCTCGATTTTTCCAGTTGTGGCGGCATACCTTTTACACAGATCTACCAACTACCTATGGCGTTATTTCAATGACAAATGTCGTGAGCGCAGTATTACCAGGCGAGATTGCATTCATGTAATACGAGCATGCGGGTCTCTTCGTGCACAAACTTCTTGCACGCCGTCAAGTATATGCTGCTGAACTGTGATTTAGTGCATTTATGTAACAAGTATGTCTCCAACATTTATTAGAATTGCTAGGAATATTTATGAATGTCTCCAATAGACCTACACAGCGGCATTACGTTCTGAAGTAAAGTGAAGCGGCTCTAAACTCCAGCAAGATAAAGTCACTTTAAGCAGAGCCATAGACCTTTATCTGTAAAATATATTTATGGAAACTGTTCATCTTAACTGAAAGTTACGCCTGTATGCTGACCTCACGGATTGTGCAGCCCTGTCAGTCAGTCAGTCAGTATGTAACCTTAAAGGGTCAAACAAATAACCCACAGCACTACTACGATTACGTAAAAGTTTGCGCTGTTATAATTCACTTACCTTTTAATACGTTTTGGTGCGATTATAACCCGCTATAAAAAAAAGTTAAAGCAATGACTGAATGTTTTGAATGAAAAGCTGTAAAGTAGCCGTGGCGGGATGAATTTTGGTGTGGCGCCCACCATGGAAGAATGAATGTAGCGGAAACCATACCATACTGTTATACCGTATTAAAAATAGAAGTGTATCTCAAATTAGGAGTTTATTGAGCTAAAAGTCATAATGGTTTAATGGTCATAAATGGTTTGTTAAGGGTAAGAATTGTATCTTAAAATAAAGTATGACCATGTCAACGAACATTAATAAAATGTATATTTTGTTAATCTGTCCTCTTGTTTTGTTGGGAACTCCGAGAGGTATTAAATTCCTTACAATTGGTGAATTTTTTTGGTTTAGTTTGGTAAGAAATCAGTCATGTACTGTATATTAGAACACCTCCCTGCTTGAAGTTTCACTGTGTGCGCACTACTCTACTTCTAATAGTTTGTCTGCTTCTAATATGTTTGTGTTTTTCCTCTTTATGCTGCCGTCTCCTATAGATTGAGTTCTAGGTAACTGCTTCCGTTGCATAAGTGTATTGCTCTTGTATTAATTTAAACACTTGTGCATGCAGATTCCATATGCCATGGATATATAGTGTAATTGTGTGTGTGTAGTTGTGTGTGTGTGTATATGTGATTTTGTTACATGTCAGGACACAAACTTATGTAATGACATGAGTATGACATCTATTACAAGGAGTAGGTGATTTATGAGGACATTGCATCATGAAATGTTTTTTAGAAATGTCTTCTCTAAGCTTTGGGTTTTGGGATAGACTTTGGGTAGGACAATAGACATAGAGCATAAAATACATTAAAGTCAAAGAAATGTCCTCACAATTCACAAAAAGAAATGTGTGTGTGTGTGCATTTGCATATGCTCGTTAATGTAAAGTACACTGCTTCATGAAGCTTCGCAACTTTTATGAATATTTCGATTTAGTGGTTTAAAGTGAGTAGATTATTATATTGGCAAGGTCTCCTGATTTCAGTAATTGGATATTCATTACACCATTAGTTTTAAAACGTTTTGAAAATGTAATGGTTCTCCACTGGGGGTGATCTGTGTAAATCCACATGAATCCCGTGGCTTCGTTTAGATCATCCCCAGGGACAAATCCCTGAACAGGTTTCAGTTTTTACAGTACCTGATGGAGGATCAGTTTTATAAGATTGTAGATGTTTTCATGAAACGTGTAAAATGAAAAGGAATAAGAGTTATTAATAGTCTCTAGCTGGACTGTTTACCAGCGCCCACCATGGATTAAACAATATACAAGTCTTGCAAATGTATAAAAGAATGCATTTTAAGCAGACACTTAATATTTAATGATATTACATGTTAAGCTCAGTGTATTTAAAGTTTATATTTTCAGTTTAAAGTTCGCAGTGTGTTTGAAAAAGTCATGTTTTTTGTTTGTTTATTTGTGTAGCGCTTTTCACAATAATTATTGTTTATAAGTAGCTTTACAAAAGAAAATTATCGCATTACAATCAAATTTAGAAAAGTTAGGGTAAATAATTACCATAACTTTATTATTTACAGATAACTTTAACTAATTAACAGTTTTAACAGTTAAAGTTATTATATACTGTATAAACACAGTTAACCTGCAGGTATAGCATATAGGGGATGTCCATGCACTCTCAGAAAAAATGGTACAGTGCTGTACTCAAGAAGGTACAAACCCTTGTCACTGGGGCAGTATTTTTTATGGAACAGAATTGTACCTTAAAGAAACAAATTTGTACCATTGCAGTTTGTACCTTTAAGGACATGATTTGTACCATGGGAAACCAAAATTAACCTTTGGTTTTTAAAACCTGCAGATACAATATTGTGCCATCATCAAAGCTACAAATCTGATCCATGAAGGTACCATCCAGTGACAAGTCACTTTGTACCTTAACAATGTTTTTTTTTTTAAGTTTCTTTTTGTGTAAATGCACCTTTTTCATTTACAATAAAGAATAAAAAATACTTCAACATAAATCAGAAGATTTTTGTTAAACATTTCACAACACTTTCTACAAAAAATGTTACAGAAGTACATTCTCCCATGCACAATATAAAACCTTTTTTTTCTCAAATTTTCACACAATACCTTTGTAATCCTTAAAAGTACATTTTATTTACTTCATTTTAAAATAGAACTAGAACTCTGCAAAAGTATTGTAAGGAGATATGCACAATATTTGATTAGTTTTACACTACTAAAATGTCTGCATGAACACTTATATATGCATACCTGTATGCAGGACTTTTGCCAGCTCACGTGTGTAGTGGAAAGCAAACGCCAAAAGGTGCGGATATCAATAATAAAAAGACATTTAAGAGAAAATGCTCACCAAATGTTTATTAAAAATGCTTAAATGTTCAGTTTACAATACCTATAGTTTTGTTTTACAAGTTGCTTTGCATTACAGAACTGATTAATTAATGTTTATGACTTTAAACATGATTTTAAATGATGATTCATGCTTTAAGACATTATTCATAAATCACTTTGCCTTTCCAGTAATATGTATTTTCAGAGATATTTTAATAAAGAAGGCATTGTCCAACTCATATGTACTTTTTTATGAGAACAATTGTGTACCTTCATTTCAGTTGAACCATAAAAGGTACAAAGCAGTATCAAAGGAGGTCTTTTTTGAACCATATAAAGTACTTTTACTTTTTCAAAAGTACAAAACTGTTCCTTAAGGAACATTATTTGTACAACAATGTACCTTTTTCTGAGAGTGTGTGTATACAATTGAAGTGTATACAATTGCATTGAGCATTTAATACATTAAACAATTTTGACCAGCAGGTGTCCTTAGCATGTGCTGTCTCGAATGCTTCAAAACAGTGAATCATTGTGCAAAGCAATTTATTCAGTAGTTTTAAAGCTAAAAGCTTAGTTTCTCCCATCATTAGTGTGCTTGCGTGTGTGTGTGTGTGTGTGTGTGGTTATCCAGTGTCCAGTTTTAGATTGTTGTTTTCTTTTGAGATTGTTGTTTTCTTGTCGTTAGAGTTTGAGATTGATTTGCTCCTGCTCTCCACAGATCTTCCAGGAGGATATGATGCGTTCTCTGCTCCAGAACTCTCTCCATGTGTTCAAAGCCATCAGTGGAACCTCCACCGACCTCTAAATCCTGATGCTGCTTCCAGATCTTTCAGTTCTGCTCTCAACTGAATGTACAAATCCAGATGCTAGGCCTTCAGCTCGCCGTCCCCATGAGAATGTCAGCGTTCTCCACCGTGCCATGTCGTGTACAGCTAGTTTGTGTATATACTGCTTTTACCATTTGTTTTAAAGTCCAAACAGACAATTTTTAATGCACATTCCTGGTCCTATTGTGTTTATAGCAACCTTCCTTTTCGGCTCATGTCACCAAGTCGCCTTATTTTCCAGCACTTGCCCACTGTCCATTATGGAAGCCCATTTATCACACAAAATCATGTTTGGGTAAATTAAATAATAATGATGGTAATAAATAAAAACATAGGGTGACGCACTATGTTGAAGTTGAAGCTTGCTGTATTCTGACGTAAATTGTTGAACATACACTGGAAAAATGTTGATCATATGAGTCATAATGACTGAAAAAATGAGAGACATGAGAAATGATGGCACGCTACTTCAAGCTAGGAAGGAAACATCTCAGAGTTGAGACTTTTAAGAAGAAATATAATGAGTTATCGCACTCTCATCTCATAATTATGACTTTTGTTTTCATATTCATGCTATGGTTAAATAATTAGGACACAAAAGTCGTAAAATGGTATATATTAGATATTAACGATCAGTTGTAACAGTCATAACTGAAAGAAATTCAGTTATTGAGTCCTAATTATGAGATAAGAGTCAAACTAATTAGTTTTAATTATTTTAAAAGTGCTAATTGGCCCTTTTTGTCAACTGGAAATGTAATTATTTTGACTTTTTTGACAATTGTGACTTCCTAAACCTATAATTGAGAGATAAACATTTTGCGTTTTGTTAGTTTTCTTAGTTTCCAATCATAAATATGACTTAGAGTTTCAATATTTCATCTTCTTACCATTATTAAGACTTGAGTAATGAAAATCATAATTAGAGACTTTCTCGTGCAGTGCAAATGGGCTTCCATGGATCAGTTATCCAGCTATATGACCTTTTTTTGATTTAATAATTAAATAAAGTGGATAAAATCAAATCCAATTTTCTTTTTTCTTATATTCTTGAAAGTCTGTCACATTTACAGCAAGACAAATGGGTCAATAATGTTATTATAACTTGCCTGAAAATGATATGTTGTGTAATAAGTTTCGCATCTCAGCCAAACAAGCCATTTAAAAAACACCACTGGGAAAAACACCTACTGGTACAGTGATGATCAACCAAAGATCAGGTGCACAGTTTATGCTGCATGCTTGTTTTTCCGTCTATCACTTCTTCTGAAAATTTCAGGTGATCTTAAATCCTAAGTCCGTGACATTGTACTGAATGATGATATTCAGGATTGTAAAAGCGCCTGCATTTTAGCAAAAGATGTCTTCCGAAATCTTCAGTCATAGTATTCAAACCAACTTCAAAATTAATCCCATCGCAAACGTTCATGAATTCAGTCAGGAAGGTGAATATTTTATTTTATATTGATTTTTATAATAATTTAGCAAATTCAATGTATTTAAATGAAGGTGCAATTAAAATTTGAGTTTTTTTAATAATTATTTTTGACTTTTTTACTGATCAAAATCATTACATTAGTGTCCTCGTTTACGTCGCCTTTTATCTATATTTGTTTGCTGGTGCAAACTGCATTATAGTCTGATAGATGCATCTTTTTGAAGAGGTCAGCATTACTGCCATCGAAACTTACTGTTAAACTAGCTGCTACTGTATGTGGTCATATCAATCTGTCCCTCTTCCCTATTTCCAGTACTACACAGTGGTTACTAGATCAGTTCTGTTGTTAAATTCAACCGAAAACATCTGGAGTTATTATATGCAAAGCTTTTTTCATTTGAATGCATACAATTGTTAAAGAATGTCTGATGTTATTGGCAGAAATGGCTCAATGCAGAATGTACAGTAGCAGCATATTGGTATCTGAGATATTTGTGGTTCCCTTTGTTTTATTGGCTGGTCATTCGTAACGTCCCATTGGTTCAGCCAGTAAAGCCCAACCAGGGTTAATTTATTGACGAATGCTGTTAATGCTTATCCGCTGCACTGAATATGCAAATTACAAACAGAGGATGTGTAGATTTATATAGGAAAGTTGTCCGATTGTTGTAAATGTACATTATGTAAGTATGAGCGTACGAGCGCATGGAAATGTATACAGTATTGAAGAAAGCAGTATTCGCGAGCACTCGTATCTTTCAGATGTCTGGATTTATTAGTCTAGATGCCTCTGATCAACATTGGACGGTGAATTTGCTAGAAAGAGGATGGTTTGAGACCATTTCCCAATATTAGTTTCGCCATTTCCTTCATGTTTTGTCAGCATATATTGTGTGATTGTTGATTCTTTCTTTTTTCTTTATGTCTCATCTGTAGTTCAAGATAAACAATGTATTTCTAAAGAAAAGGTCTTTTGGTGATATTTATTCTTTTAAAAAGTGCATTTACCTAAGTCAACACGTTGGATAAAATCTGTGACCCTTCCGAACTGTTTGTATCTTCTGTTGAACACAAAGGAAGATATACTGAAGAATGTTGGGGGTCATTGACTTCTATAGTATTTTTTGTTCCTATAGATGTCAACGGCTGCTGGTTTCCAATGTTCTTCAGAATATCTTGTTTTGTTTAGAACAGGGGTGTGTCCACACTGAGTCCTGCTGAGTTTAGCTCCAACTTGGAAACATGGGAATCTCTGGGAAACATGCATACACTGTCACATTCACACACACACACCCATACACTATGGCCAGTTTCCCCAATTCACCTATAGCAGGCATGTCCAAACTCGGTCCTGGAGGGCCGGTGTCCTGCAGATTTTAGCTCCAACTTGACTCAACACACCTGCAAGAATGTTTCTAGAAAGCCTAGTAAGAACTTGATTAGCTAGCCCAGGTGTGTCTGATTGAGGTTGGAACTAAACTTTGCAGGAAACCGGCCCTCTAGGACCGAGTTTGGACACCCCTGACCTATAGAGTATATCTTTGAACTGTGGGGGAAACCAGAGCACCAGGAGAAAACTCACGCCAACATTAGGAGAATATGCAAACTCCACACAGAAACGCCAACTGACCCAGCCGGGACTTGAACAAGCAACCTTCTTGCGTTGAGTAGACAGTGCTAACAATTGAGCCACCATGCTGTCTGTCACCATAAACTTGTTTACGTTTCATTTGTTATGTTTTACACATATTATTTAGAAGAATGTTGGGATTCTGTAACCATTAACTTTCATAGTGTTTGTTTTTGCTTGTGTTCAGCAGAAAAACTAAGCTCATAATGGTTCGGAGCTACTTCATGGTGAGTACATTTTCATTTTTGGGTGAACTATCCCTTGAAAAGAATGTCTGAGGTGTATTTCACGAAGTAGGTTGTGCAATATTCCCACACATAAGAACGCAAATTACCTCAAGTTTCAGTTCCAAAAATGGTGGCAACTTTCAGGATATGTGAGCAGCAAAACATACATTTGGAAGTAACTAACCCTAACCCCCCCCCCCCCCCCCCAGTGTACACTTTAAAGTGTGCTTTCTTAAATAAAAAAAATGTGCTACAACGTTGTAAAAAAATATGATAAATTTGTCATGATTTTTTACATTTTTGTTAATCATATCTTATTAAACTAATCATGTTTCAACATTTTTCTTAAAATAAACGTTTTACTCAAAAACGATATGAATAAACAATTTAACTTTCAAATTAAAAGCAACCACGTAATCTTTATCGTGAAGTATTAAACAAGTAAACCGTCAGTACTGTATACTTAGATTGCTAGCAGAGTTGCAGTACAAATAATTAAAAAATAGGTATAATTAATTACTGTTACACTTAATATAATACTTTTACAAACTAAATTCCCAAGTTGTCTGTAATAAAACCAATACACTCACAAGCACACATACGTGCCCTGTGCTACAGCCAGCTGAGTGCTGTAACAGGAAATGATTGTGAATTAAATGCTCATTTTGATCACTGTAGATGGACTCAATATTTTCTCTTTTTGAAATGCTTTTGAAAATAATAGCTTAATTCTTATAATAAAATGTATTCGATTTTATTGCAGCCATTTTTAAATGATTTCAGTGGGGGAAAAAAGGAAATAAATATTCTTAAATAGAGTGTACTAATATTTAATGAAATCTACACGGGCACAAGATGACTTTTTACAGTGCAGTAATACACATGCATTGATATAAGTGAACTTACTAGGCCTAGATGTATTTAAAATATACTTAAGCATTACTTAATGATAGCCTTCTTAATAAATTGACTTTTTGTATAAATCTCATTCTCATTCAGTCTGTATGTTTTTGTCAATACTAAATCAACTAGAACTTCATCAGAAATTTAAGCGTAAGTGCAGCAGACTTAAAGGGATAGTTTACCTGAAATTGAACATTTCCTCACCATTTTCTTAGGTACTAAACATAATAAGGATTATTCTCTTGAGCACAAAACAAGATTTTTCTAAACACATCAATGTCAATGAACAAAAATACTATGGAAGTCAACATTCTTCAGTATGACCATCTTCCATGAGGATGAGTAAACGAAGAGCAAAGTTGTTCTTCTTAAATGAGCATTTTTCTCAGTAGTTTGTTTATATTCTGTTATTTCATATTAAAGGCAATGAAAATAGCCTATTTATTTGCTATAAAAGTGAAATCACTTAAGCTACACTCAGCCAGAGAAAAATGCTCACTTTAGAGGAACGTTTCAGGTGGCACTTCAAGTTTTTATTTTTGCAATAACAACAGGCAATTACAATGTAAATACAACACATAAAAGTATAGTAAAAACAATACAGAGATGACCTTTCTGCAACAACGAAGATATGACCATTTTAAAGAAGTATAACAATGCAATAGCAAAAAGAAAGAAAGTGAGAAAGAAAAAATTATCAAGTTAAAAAAAAATAACTTTAAGGGTTTTCTGCATCTGAACTCTTTAAATGGTGACACAATTCTTATGTTTGGGTGAGCTATGCCTTTAAATGTGAATGTGAAGAAGCACAGCTATGAGTGAAGTATGATAATGAAGTGTGCACTTGATCCCAGGAGGAGGTCGAAACTTTACTCACGTACACACTCACTCCACCCACTCCCTTCAGTCTGTCAGAGTTGGTGTCCCTGAAACTCCAGCCAGTCGCACTTCTGTTTCGGTCTTCACAGGCAGGAGGACGCGACTGTGTCTGTCGCACAGTTTGTGTTCACCTACTATGGTGACGTACACAAGTACAACCATCTAAAACGCCGCGTACATCGACACAGGATTTTACACGAGACCTCCGACAAAGCCTTCAACATGATGTATCGATTCTTGGACATTTCCCTGATCGTATGCTTCTCCGTCTCGCTCATGTTCGTCGGTGTTGAAAGCATGTCAGGTGGGTTCACTTCTGTTTTTTTCGTATTTGTCAGTAACCGTTTCCCTGAAGTTTTCCTGTGACAGTGTTCATAGGAAAATCTCTGACGTCACATATGTCGGGAATTTTACAGGATATCCCGCAAAGCGCTCAGTCCGAAACTTTGCTGGACTGTGGTATTCAGTTATGAACTAAAAGTTTCTTAGTCTAACATGGTTAGTTTTCCTGTTGAACGGCGTAGATATTGCTCTGTTTTCCCCTAAAGTTGTTGTACTCTTTCTGAACCCCGCAGAGCTTCCTCCGCCGAAGAATCTCAACTTTACATGGGAAACACCGTTCACGCTTAGTTTGACCTGGGACAAGCCGGAGGATTTGGATCCAAAATGTTTGGTGAACTACACGATAAGCGTGAGCTCCTCTCAGGTGAGTCGCTTGCTCATCTTTTTGGTAACTTGGATAAAATCAAATCTGTTGTCAGAGAGCTTCTAATCATTTTATTAGCTTATGTTTATTCATTTTTAATTGACTGATTATTATTCAGATTTTGGATTTAAACTAAATATGTTTGGTCTATTGCTAGAGCAGTGCAAGTGTATATACTCTGTCAAATTGTTATAGTTCTCCCAAAAATACTGTCATCATTCGGGCACAAGAGAAGATATTTTGAAGAATGTTCGGTAGAAAAACGGTAACAATTGACTTCCATTATAGCATTTGTTTTTCTACATTTAATATCAATGGTTACAGGTTTTCAGCATTCAGTAAAATATCTTCTTTTGTGTTCAACAGAAACTAAAAACTCAAGGCTATTTATTCAGTTATTAACTGTAGGCCTAATTCATTTTTTCACCAATCTTCAGTTACTTGAGTATTCCGATTAGTGTAATTTGCTGATTTGCTCATTTAATTCTGGTTTTCAGTCAGTTGTAATAGTTGGATATTGATATTAACCATCATAAACCATTTATTTTCACATCAAGGCACATTTATTAAATGTGATTTTTTTTTAAATGTTAAATAGGCTATTTAGTAAAATGTATGTATGTTTCAAATGAAATTATTACTCCAGTCATTATTGCTTTTATTACTTTTACCATTAATAATGATAATAATAACAATAACAATATTAATAGTAATTATAATAATAACAATAATAATTAATATTATAGTGATTTCTGAAGGATCATGTTCCATGTGAAGACTGGAGTAATGAAGCTGAAAATTTATCTTTGAAATCACTGGAATAAATTATTAAATTAAGTAATAAACTGCTTTTGAACAGTTATTTTATAATGCACATTTCACAACTTTACAATTTGTGCTGTATTTTTGATTAAATAAATGCAGCCTTGGTGAGCAGGAGAAGCTTATTGTAAAACATTTCAATATCCTACTGACCCCAAACTTCTGACCAGTAGTTTATATGTTTCAGATGAATAGAAAGTTCATAATAGCAGAATCTATTTGAAATATTTATTTAAACTGCAGTTAACATGACAAATTTACATGACATTTGATGAAATACTAAAAAAACTTTAAATGTAATGTGCTATAATGGTTTCCACTAAAATATGTGGTGTTTTTAACAGCGATCAGAAATGTTTGTTGTGCAGTAAATCATCAAACTAGAATGAGACTGGAGTAATGATGATGAAAAATCTGTTTTAATAACAGAAATAAATCACATTTCACATGCACAGAGAAAACAGAGTTTATATTGAAATAACATTAATAAACAGTGATTTTTTCAATTATATAATTTATATAATGTAATTAATATAAATGATTAAGCAGAAGAGACCTTTTTAAAAAACTATATAGATATTTTACCAGTCTTAGATTATTTATGGTAGTGTAATCCAACCTAACGAACCTAAACAACGTTGCACACCGCATTTACAGACTCTGTGATCATGATAATATTAATGATTAATTATGATTATTAATAATTATTATTAATTATGATACTGTCATCCCTACATTTATAATCATTTATTTTCCCACATAATCTAAAGTCAAAGTCTACTCTGGGGTGGCTTTTTCTTCCTAAATGACATGCTTAGTTTCATTTGTGTGTGTTTTTCTGTAACTGCAGCAACTTTGCCCTTTGCCTTTACACACCCCTTACATTTCCTCATTTCTTCCATACTGAGTTTCAAGGTGCAGGAAATGTGTTGAATATAAAGACTTGATCTACTTGATCTAGAAGTACTGAAATAACTAGTTTCCCTTAAAGAACACCACTCCGATATTTACCTTTTAAAGCCTTGTGTTTATATTTGGCTCTTGGGATGATGATCATATAATAAAAAGTGAACATGTTGGAGCAATTGTAAACATATGCTAAATAGCAAACAGGACCCTTGGCGATCCAAAAAGATTTTGTCGATTGTGTTTTAAGTTTTGCCGACAAGAAACATGTTGTGTTGAAATATAATCTTATAATCTGGATGGGTTTAGCTTGATCTGTGTCATTTTAGGGAGTTTTACAGTTAAATTTTTATTTTTTTTTAAAAGATAAGTCATTTCTGTATGTGTGTGTGTGAGAGAGTTGAGGTAGGGAACAAAAAGACCAGCTACACTCTATTTAATTAAAAAGACTTTTAGTAAAACATGTGATTTCACATTGATGTTAAACATAGCCTTCGTTTAAACAAGATTCTAAGTAGACAGGAAGCGAAAACATTGCATTGTGCAAATTCCTGCTCCATTGTTTAGATTCTTAGAACCAAATCTGACTGTGTTTTAAAATAACATGGAACAAAATATTGATATATTATATAAAACTTTATATATATGAGACCCTGGGCCACAAAACCAGTCTTATATTGCTCAGCTGTATTTTTGAATTTAGTTTAGAATTTTTTAAGAACCATTTTAAGGTCAAATTTATTAGCCCCTTCAAGCTTTTTTTTTTTTTTCGATAGTCTACAGAACAAACCTTCATTATACAATAACTTGCCTAATTACCATAACCTGCCTAGATAACCTAATTAACCTAGTTAAGCTTTTAAATGTCACTTTAAGCTGTATAGAAGTGTCTTGAAAAATATCTAGTCAAATATTATTTACTGTCATCATGGCAAAGATAAAATAAATCAGTTATTAGAAATGATTTTTTAAAACTATTATGTTTAGAAATGTGTTTAAAAAAAATCTCTGTTAAACTGAAATTGGGGAAAAAATAAACAGGGGGGCTATTTAGCTTGAATTTAATTGTATTATCTTTCAGTTTCTAAATGTTTGGTGATTAAAATATCATTTTAATAAATATATGTTTTGTTTAAATGCATCAAAATACATTGCCTAAATTCACTGAGAAATAGATACAAATCTTCATTTTCAAAATGGGGTGTACTTAATTATTCTGAGCATATACAAACCTATACAAGAGAAATTTACATTTACATGTATATTGATGTTAATTATATTGTATATTGTGTGTGTGTGTGTATATATATATATATATATATATATATATATATATATATATATATATATATATAAACAAACATTTTAAATAATTAATCTTGATTAATCATTTGACAGCGCTAATTTATTTATTTTACTATTTATTGTCAATATTAATTAGAATTTTATGTAAAGATCATGTTCCATGGGGAGTATTTTTGTAAATTTCTTAGTGTAAATATATCAAAACTTAAGTTTTGATTAGTAATATGGCTTGCTACTTAACTTGGACAACTTCAAAGCCTATTTTTTTGTTTTTACATTTTTTTTCGTCCTTCAGATTCAGAAAACTGACCTTATAACTGGTTTTGTGGTTCTGGGTCACCCATATGTGACCTGTTTTGGTGTCTGAATCAAATTAATTTATTCAAATTGAAAAATAGTACATTACTGAAGAGTTTGGAAGATGTTTTGAACTGGTTTCAAGAGCAATGTGAAATAAATACATACATACATACATACACACACACACACACACACACACACACACACACACACACACACACA
>CAIGQQ010037820.1:8906364-8926066 GCA_903798035.1 Danio albolineatus
AGAGAGAGAGAGAGAGAGAGAGAGAGAGAGAGAGAGAGAGAGAGAGATGAACAAGGAATGTGCCACTAATAAGAAACCGGAGCGTCGCTGAGGACGCAAGAGAGGAGGGCAGAAGAGGGAACGGCAGAAGAAAAAGCACCAGAAATGTGTTAAAAAGTAGCGAAGGCGGGAGAACAGGGGCAGCGCACAGCCAACACGTGAATGGAAGGATTATAATCCACCGTTTGGAGGGATTTTGACGCTCCCCATGCGGAGAACTGAACCATGCAGGGTTTGCTGCTGCTTCTGAGTTTGGCGTTGAGTTTTCACAGAGGTAAGAGACTCGCTCGGCTTCATGAAGTTGTGTTCGTGTGAGCATTTCTTTTTATTAGACACAAAGCAGAGCAGAGGAGGAGATTTTATAGCGGCTGTCCGGTCATAAAGGTGCAACGTGACCTTTGAGTTAACAGTGCCTGTATACCGCCGTTCGTCCTCTTCATAACGGGATGATGCCCCTAAAAAACTCTTGTCAGTGCGGAAAACTGAAAAGCGGCGATCCCTGCCGTCAAACATGCTCTCGTCATGAGAATACAAATTAGTCGAGGGGTTTGAGGAGGGAAAGGACACGCGCACATGCACACGCATGCAGGGGTTTCACGGCAGACTCCCGCATAAAGAAACGCACCACTTTGTTTCGCTCCTCTCAGCGTCGCTCAGGTAAATTCAGCACCTGAATCGCCCGAATCTTCAATGCACATGCCGATTCATGTTTTGCATTGTGCATATCCAGGTGCGCCTGTAATAATGCATCCAGCGAGTTGCTAGGCGACAGCAGAGAGCTCTCTACCTGTTAGATTACAGCATCTTTTTTCCCCGTGATCGCGCCTATGCGGACACCCTCCCTATTGTCTACTGTCACACACTGTGCATGTGTGTGTGTGTGTGAGAGAGAAGCAGAGAGCAGGTACAGACCACTCCATCATAAGGTAAAGGGGCGTGTTTTTGTCCCAGGAAGGTGCATGATGTAACCCCTTCTCATGAGATCCAGAATCAAAGCAGAAACATGCATATTCATCGTGATGTACCTTTTGAAACAGCTTCAGGTGACTCTTGATGGCTGTGCAAAATGCTTTGAATGTCAGCATACGGACAAATCTTGGGGAGATTTGTCTGATATTGGGGATCCAGACAGACATGCCTTTGTCCAGCATTACAGTATTTAAAGCACAGAAATACAGAATGAATGAAATGCACAGGTAGCAACATTCAGTTAATGCACCGAAAGGTAAACACGGTCAAAAATGTTGTTCCTAATCTTAATTTTGATGCTAAATGTTATTTTAATTGTATTTTTTAAAGGAGTAAATGATGACCGCATTGGTTTTGTTGGAGCAATCGTACAGTAATGCACATGCACTGATGTCATTTGGAATGATTTATTGCTGTTATGTCTTAAGGTGGAACTTATTAAGGTATCAGCGCAGAGAGAATGATAATACACTCAGGTTAGATGCCATAGAGCAACATGACATGGCCCTTCACATACCTCTCTCATTACTGGAATGACTTTCATAAGGTCAGCAGAGACGGTTGCAATGACCTTAAAACAATGCCGACGTTGTCCTCCTAATAACTGTTCAATGCTGCTGTATGCGGTGTGCTAATATAGGTCAGCATTAAACACACATGAAGCATAGCAAACAGTAGTAAGCAGGTACATGTCGTATGTCCACATATTGTACTGTAACGGACGTTTCTTGTTGTCATCATGTTTGAAAAAGCTACATAATCCTTTTGTGAGCATTTGATGCAATTTCGTATGCATTAAAAAAATGCAGATCAGACTGTCCAGATGCTGTGCAGAAGTACTTCTACAGTATTGTTACCTTAGTGTTGTAGGTTTTTTGGGGTGTGTTTTTGATGACATTCGTTTCAGGTCTTGTGTGCTCTTGTTTAACGGAAAGGCCTTTAATTTTACAGTGACAAACTGTAGTAATGTGAATTTAAGCATCCGGCTCACTTCATCATTGCGGCCAGGAGTCATTCAGAAGCAATGCATCTAATAAAACCTGCAGTCGTCCCATGAATCACAGGAACACTGGTGTACAGGCATGTCCTGTCTTTTAACCCTTTATAAACAAAGAGCTCTGTTTAACCTAAAATCATGGTACTCTAGGACTTACTGCTTATTTTGTAATACAGGATTTATACTCTTTTTTTTTTCTTCATATGCATCCCAGTATCATAACAGTGCAGTGATTGTGTGCATTTATGCCGCGTCAGCATGAGTTCCCATTTCATCAGTACTTTTTAGGTTTAAAATTTCCTCTGAAGCTCAGTTTAATGAGTTTTTGTGTAGTAAAATTCCACTGTTCCCTCACATATTACGTTTTAGAGCTGGAATTGGTATAGGAACTAGGTATACAGGGATATAGACAAAATAATAATTTTTTTAATGCATTTCGACTGTTCGTTTTCTCAAGTTTAAAACCCCATATTCTTTTAACAACATTTTCTTTTGTTCATCGTTTGACGGTAAAAAGAAGTTCGAAAAGGCTGAATCATCAATATATCGACCTATCGCACAAAACATGGACATGACTGCAATCGTTTTTGGTAGTGCAATATATATCACCTATGCATAAAAACCGATTCTAGCAACACTTTAGCTGATTGTGCAACCTCTCTATCTCTATTGGAGGTGTTAGTGTCTGTATGGTTAAAAGAACACTATAGTATTTATTATAAATTGCTTCAGTATATTTTCATGTGGGTGTCTGACGAATGAAAATAGATCTAGTAGCAGTCTGTTACTTTTTACCTTGCACTTTTTTGTTAACATTTATTATTATTTATTTGTTTAGGATATATGCGTTTTCACATTCTGATTCCAATGCCTAATAATTAAACTGTTAAAATGACTATAAATAAATGAATAATTTTTAAGAATAAAATATGATGTGTTCTTTGGAAGAGTGTACTTGCACTGTGATGCTATTATATTGTCATTATGGCATTATAAAATGAGCTGAAAATGACAATAATATTGTTTATTGCAATATATTTTGGTGCAATATATCGTTTGACAAAAAAAAGATATCATGACAGGCCTTGCTGTGAGGGAAAAATAGTTTCGTAAATGTCTGATCAACAGCCTTGTCCAGCTTGTCACATTGAGAGAAGCTCCACCGCAGAGCGCCACATCTTTACATTGTTTTGTATTTGCAACAGATAGTCACCAAATATGATAATGTTTAGAACTTTAAAAGATGTGGAGGGATGAGATGGTGTTTCTTGCTGGTGTGCGTCCCAGAGTTTGTAAAATCTCATAATGAATGATCGTACAGGTGCGGATATATCTGTACCAGCTCAGCTACTCGACCCTCTAGTATATTCATGTTGCTTACATGGTGTTGTTGTTTTGGATGTTGTGCTCCGGTCTTACATGAATTAATCACACTTCCAGAACTCTCCAAAACATCAACGAACTTCTGGAACAAATTCAAAACAAACTCTTTTTAAAAAAATTCTGTAAATTACATAAATGCAGTTCTTCGATTTAGTTTGAAGTGTATCAGGGCCTTTACTATTATCGGCTAAAATTTTATGAAAATAGTTAGGGCTCTGAAATATTGACATTTTGCATATCACAATATACATATTGCATTGGTCTGCAATTAGTAATTTAATACAAATGCATCTTTATGCATGTGCCACTAGCCCACTGTTCTCAGCACATAAGGCAATGTTGTTACATGTGAACACATCTCCAAACCAAGCAAAGTGGACATGCTGATTTTCATGAATTTAAGTATGTATGCAGAAATACCGTATGACCAAAAAAGTAAGCCATATTAAAAATGCAACAAGACAGCAAAAAAGTAGCTTCACTGTTTCAATAGTTTTTTCCTTATTATTTTTTATGTTTTATTTATTTCGGTTGGAAAAAACTGTACTTTTTTGTTTGTTAGTTTGTTTGTTTACATGTTAAAATTGTGTGATTTGTTTTACAGCTGCTTACTTCTTCACTGAAAAAAAGTGATATGTGATAGCAAGCTAAATAATGCAATATTTGGTTAAATATCGTATCAATTACCGCATTATTTAGCATTCTATCACATATCATTTTTGTTTTCAATATCGCACAGCCCTGAAAACAGGATTACAGAATACACATGTATTACATGTTCAGTCTATTGACCATATTCTTCATGTACGAGCGGGCGCAGCCATTTGAATCTTTTTGGCTCGAGACTTCCGGTCTCATTCACTTTCATTCATTTTTAGACGTTAAAAACAGCTTGTTTTCTGCTTGATGTTGAAAACTGATATTTTTTTTATTATATTATTCTGCTTTGTCTGTTTAGTCATGTAAACACTTGTCTGTAGAGCAAGTAGTTTGACCGTTTTCTTCCATTTATTATTCCTAGTCATTTCTCCCATAGGCAACTGAATCAGAAGTTCTAAAACAATAGCAAAAACAAGCACACTTCCACATTGAAGAATAAGGTCAATAGGCATTTACTGTAACTTGACAACCCACAGTATAAAGTGCTCAGACAAGTATTGTTTCTTTACAAAGTGACATCTCTAACTACTGGCTTGGCATGCAGAATACAACATTTTATAACAAAATTATCCAAAAACACAAATATCTCACAACTTTTCCGTTTATATTACGTATTTCCTTTTCACGACTGTGTGTGTTCAATCTGAGGCGAGTTCTATCGCTAATCAAACTCACCTGAAGAAGCTAATTATGGTCTTCAGGTTCACATGTAAATGACAGGCAGGTGGGATTAAACTGAAGGTAGATCTGTATTGAACACACCTGCTCTTTTTATAATGGTAGCTCATGAAGCGTCTCATTAACTCTCCTCTAGGTTTTTTTTTCCCCATGAAAAACTTTTCATATGACAGAATTTTCACGCAACAGGATCTGCCAACTTGAAATTAGTCTTAAATGTAGCCAGTAGGACTTGTGGGCACTTTTGCAAATGTTATAGATGAATGCTAGATTTGTGTAAGGGGGAAATTTGGGACTCCATTCCACATTATCCACTCAGTCATCTGATGGATTGAATCACCATTTTTGGATGAGAATGAGATTTGTAGAAGTACTGTAGAAGAGCAAGCAACAAATAGCTGTTCATTATGAGAGGATAACATATCAGGAAAACATTTACATTTTTAGGGTGGTTTGTTTCAAATCTGAATGACATTCATCTATGGAAGAGAAATGACAACTTGTTTTTTTGTCGTGCGACATTAGTCAATGTTACCAACAGACTCTCTTCTTGTGCATTCCACAGTAAATAGAAAGCCATGTTTTCTAACGACACGAGGGAGGGTAAATGATGACTGAATACTCATTTTTGGTTGAAGAACATCTTAAGTATTAGATCTGACTGAGGAATTGGTTTGTGGCCTGTATCTTTGATATAGTGCATATGATTTACACATGAAAAATGCCATGTTTAGCCTTTTTGAGCTTTCTGGCATGAGTGTTGCGTTTTCTTTTTATGGTTAAAAGTGTTCAACTTTTTTTTAAATGGGGATCATGACCCCTGCATTCCATTCTAGTGCACTCCATAGTTGTTTTTGAAAGCATTGATGCCTGCTATTTGACACTTAAACCTAATAATGTATGTATGTGATTCATATATTTTCTAAATGCATTGTACTCATTTAATAGACAACATTCATGTTTATTTATCTTTTGTAATAAGTTTGGACCGATGAATATATATGAATATATATATATATATATATTGTGAATTAAATGTACATCATTGTTTGAGACTATGTTGTACAAGTATGCTTGAGTATTTTGTACATTTTTATGGTGGCATCTTTGTGACATCATGTCCTGTTTGTGGTTTGTTTGGATGTCTATGGTCCATGTTGTGTTCGTATTTCAGTTGAATTACACCTAAATTAGTTTGCAAATGGCCTTCTCACCAGAGTTCATTTTAATCAAACTTTTTTACGATTTTATCATGATATACAGTACGGTAGTATCACAATAATGACCAAAGTTGCAAAAAAAAGTACTTTAGCAGGCATAATATAAGAAAATATAAATTTTATTGCTTTATTATACGTACATGTTAAAAGTAAACCGGTTTCAACCAAATGAAATTGCAAAAGGATTATATAGACAATAAGTTACACTTTACAACAAAGTATCAGTAAGTCTTAAAAGTCTCAGTAAATGTTAGTTAATAAACTAAAATCAACTCTGTGAAAAAGCCGGACATATTACATTTACTATGTTAATATAAGTTTAAAAAATACAACTGAATTCTATAAGTTGTTAACTTGATCTAATAAAATGATTACCACTTATTATTAGGCATTAACTAAGAAATTAACATCAGCTAAGATTAATAAAAGCGTATAGTTTTCATCAAGAGTTTAGTTAAATTAACTTGTTAACGTACAATAGCCCTATAAATAGTCACAGAATTTTCGGTCAGTATTTTATTACATAGTAGATATCACATAATATTACATATGAAATATCTGAACTATTAAACTAACTGGGTCTCTAAGCATTTAGCACTGTAATGAGCTTTACTGTATGTGTGTATTCTTAAAGAGCACTCTAAAAGTTTGACTAATAAATAATTATTCACAGTATTTTGAAGTGGCCATGATCAATATCACAGTATATTGAATTATTGAACATCAGGATATGTCTATATACCCACACTACATTTCTCCCCCGTGTTTAACTCAAATGTGCTTCACAAAACAAAAGCCTGATTAGTCAATGATTTGTTTAGACATTTAATCCAATGACTAGTTGATTTTGCAAGTAAGCTGTAGTGTGTTTATGGGTAGTGGTGTTGTGTCTGGAGGTGAGCCTGTAAGAAAAGACTGCACCGAGGGACAGGTGGGTGAAGTCCAGGGACTGCATTGACAAAGATTTGAGTTTTCTTTTTGTTGTTGTTGGGGGGTGGATGGGTGAAGGGGAACTAAAGGGGGGAGTGCTTTAGGCCAGAAGGAGAGAAAGGCATTATTACTCATGCCTGACTGCTCTCATAGAAGAGGCAGCTCGCACCCTCTCTCCTCCAGTCTCTCTCTTTCTCTCGATTCCAATGAATATGAGGGGGAAAAAGTTCAAAGGCCCGGCTTAGACGAGGATCTTTGAACCCACCCCCTCGCCTTTTTTAGGGGGCTCCCACATCCCCTCTCATTGAAACTATTTCGAACATGCCACGTTTCCTTTCAGACGAACAGCCTTCCATTCATTCGCTTTTGCCATTACATTTTCATGTTTAAAAATGAGCATTCCTTTGTCATGTCAGGTTATTCGGGATCTGAACTCGCATGTAAAACACTAAAATCTTCAAGAACAAACTGGACAGATTATTTATGAAGCTGCAAAGAACAGCAACTGAAATTTTCAAGCTTTCAAAACAAAAGTAATAATAAAAAAACATAAATTTAGTCCTTAAAATTTGGGTGATGGAGGTACTTTTCATTGTTTGATCTAAATTATTCAGATCTTGAGGTCAACTCATGCATTTTAAATGTTTTTCATTGAAATACTTTAATCATAATGAAATCATACAAGATTTTAAAGGGATAGTTCACCCAAAAATTACAACTCATTCACACTTTTATGAGTTTCTTTCCTCTGGTGAACACAAAAGAAGATATTTTGAAGAAAGCTGAAAACCTGTAACCATTGAGTAATAGGAAAAAATGTAGTACAAAATACTATGGAAGTCATTAGCTATGTTTCCATTCAAAGATGCAAATTAAATTTATATAAAAGACATTGTCACTTCCTGATTAACTGGTGCCAAATATCAACAATAAAACAGAATTTGCTGCAGCAGGAGAAGCTGCGTGAATCTTTTCTTTATTTAATAAATGACTTGCGTCTCAGAAGACGATGCCGACACGCAAGGAACATGTGGTGGCATTTGAAGCCATGAGGCGCATATGCTCTTGGCAATTAAATAATAATATAATAACACTAATAGTGGTGTTTTAGAATGACCAAAGCAACATTTCAGATGTTTTACAAGGTGCTCAGCCTGCTGGTTTGTCCATTCACACACATTTTTATCATTACACGATCTCTTATAACAAAATCACATGACTTTTTTTAGTGCGCATACTGGAATTTGTTCAGTAAACATGTTTCCATTGTAGTTTATGCAAATTTTTTCTTATTGAATAAAAAGTTTATCCTACTCAGTTATGCACATACATTTTTTACGCGCATTTAAAAAAGTTATGTGCATCTTAGTGTTTCCATCAACTGTTTTTTTATGCACATATCAAAAATGCGCATACAAATGATGGAAACATAGCTTATAGCTACAGGTTTCCAGCTTTCTTCATAATTAAGAAACTCATAAAGGTTTCAAACAAGTAAAGAGTGAGTAAATGATGACGGACGTTTTGGGTGAACTATTTACATAAGATAACTCAACTTGTTAAAAAAGCCCACATTTACGTGTACCCTTAAAACAACCCAGTAATGCATTGTTAAATATATAAAGAGTTCAGATGCAAAAACCTCTAAGTGCCATCTGAAATTTCAATCAAAAATTAACATTTTTCTAAGCCTCCTTTGTTTATGTTGAGATAGTTCACTTTAAAGACCAGGAAAAGGACTTATTCTTTGCCATAAAAGTGATGTCACTGAACATACACACAGAAACTTGATAAAAATGCTCATTTTAGAGAAAAGGTTTAAACGGTGTTTAGGTTTTTGCATCTAAACTCTTCATATAATCTTGCATAAAAGGGACTGTATCTTCTTTATGACATTTAATGTACTGTATAGGCCACTTTTTAAAAGTTGAAAACTTAAATTTACATTTTTGGTCATAGTCTGAATGCAAGTCATCAACCCTAATATTCATAAAACTTTCAGCTTTTGAGTTTGACAGAAAAACAGCAGCATGAGGATGAGGGCATAATGGCAGAATGAACATTTTCCGCTGAACTACCCCTTTAAAATGAGCCCTCGCTCCTGCATCGCACATCTCCTTTCTTTCCAGAAATGGTTTTGTGGAGTGGCCCCTTGTTCTGGCCCTCGCTCTGCTTTTCATTCTTTTGTCGTTCCTCACTCCCTCAGTCTTCTCATTTTTCCCTTCTCCCTCTTTCCATCCCCCAGTTCGTTTTTCCCCCTTCCCTCTTTCTAATAAGTTCCAGATGTGTTTCTTGCATTCCTGTAGTCAGAGGAGAGGGGGAGGGGTCACGGAATGAGAGAGGGAAACAGGGACAGAGGAAAAAAAAAGAGAGGGAGAAAGACAGAGAGAGATGGAGAAGCGCATGAATTAAAAGAGAGCGCATGATGAAGAGGCCACTCTGTACTGTAGACACTGATGAGATTCTCCACCGTTGTGTGTGTGTTTATCTGTGTGTGTGTGTGTGTGTGTGTATGGGGAGTTTTCACACACCCCTCCCTCCCTCCACTTCCCCTCCCCCACTGCAATGGAATGTGGCTGCTGATGATGATGGTGATGTCATTTCTCGTTCTCTGAAGTTTTCAAATCAGGGAGGGCTGATCAGCCAATTCGGCCAATCAGCCGATCTGCAATAACAGGCATTCACAGTCAGGGAGACAGCCAGGCGTTCTGCATCAAAAGCATTATTATCGGTCACTTGGTGAGGTTGTGGAGCAAAGCGTAGAGTTTTGAAAATGCTAGCTGTTCTGCATGCTGACTCGATACAAAGATGCATTGTGAAGTTTTTCTGGACACTGTTAAAGTCAATGTGAAAGCAAAAGAGGGCATTTCTTTATAATGTATGGGCTTATTGAAGATCATTCATTAGTGGGAGTTCATTTTAAAAAGACAATTATTATCATGGGCGACACAGTGGCTCAATGGTTAGCACTGCAGCAAGAAGGTCACTGGTTCGAGTCCCGGCTGGCTGGGTCATCATTTGGCATTTCTCTGTTAAGTTTGCATGTTTTCCCCATGTTTTCTCTACCACAATCCAAAGACATGCTCTATAAGAGAATTGGGTAAACAAAATTGGCAATAGTATATGAGTGCGTTTGTGAATTTGAGAGTGTATGGGTGTTTTCCAGTACTGGGTTGCAACTGGAAGGGTATCCACTAGGGATGAGCGATATGGCCTAAAATCCATATTGCGAAATACATTGCAGCCTCTTGCAATAACGATATATATTGCGATATATAAATTATAATAGAACCATTTCAGAACAGGCTACATAGACCCTTAGAAAAGCCAAACTTTTAAGAAATAAAGAAACGTTGAATGTCGTTTTGAGAACTTTTATTGTGCAAAAGCAAAACTGTAATTAAACAACACAATGCTGCAGATAAATAAACTAAATGTATGGCCTTTTAGAAAGAAAGACTTTTCTTTTAAGTCCTTGGTTCCTAAACGCCAAGTTGCAGAGAACAAAAAAAAACTGGTGTCTTTTTAGTTAAGGAACTTACACTGTACTGAAAATACTTCCAGTATTAATTAGTCAAATAAAATTGTGCATTGCAGATACTTTAAATACAAACATATTTCAAACCTGCAGCCTAAGGTAACGCATTTAGTTTTAAACATTTTGTTCTTAGCTATTGCATTATCGCGATAGAATTAGAATCTCTATCGTAGGCCAATTTTGTATAGTTTATATCGCATATCATTTATATCGCCCTTTACTAGTATCCACTGCCTAAAAGATAGGCTGAATAAGTGGGCGGTTCATTCCGCTGTGGCGACCTTTGATAAATCAGAGACTAAGCAGAAGGAAAATGAATGAATTATTAACACTTTAGGGTTAAGGGTTAGTTCACCCCTAAAAATGTACTCACCATTTTCTCAGTTTCCTTTTTCTGTTGAAAGATATTTTGAAAAATGATTAAAACCTGTAACCATTGACTTCTATAGCAGGAAAATAAAAAACATGGAAGTCAATGGTTACAGGTTTCCAACATTTTCTAAAATAAAAAACTATTTTTTGTTTAACAGATAAAAGGAACTCAAGCAGGTTCATGACAAGTGAAGGTTGAGTAAATCAGTTTTGGGTGAACTATCCCTTTTAAAATATCATAAAATAACACTGATCTAAACTTTTGTCATCTTTAAAACTGTTGGCATGTTTATTTTATAAACATTTAATTATTAAATTGAAATTAAGGATGTGCTGATGTATCTGCCACCAATATGTCAATGATATGCTAATTATCAAGCTATCGGCATATAATAGCACTTAAAAGGCAGATATCAATGGTTTATTAATCACATGGAGGAAATAAGCTGCACATCGTTTCAATAACGCAATGTATTTCTCAAAGTAAATTCATTAAATACTTACAACAAAAATGTATAATCTGTCCAAACATCAGACGTAAGTCTAATATGTACAAAATATTAGATGTGCATTGGCAAAGCAGCTGGCATGCGCCATACTCAAGTGTTGGCACAAAACCATTGGGCTAAGACATCTTGGGCAAAAAAAGAAAGCAACTGCACTTTAGTGAGTCAATATTTTTCTGGAGCAGCAACATTTATATTTACAATATAGTGGCTTTATGTTTTTAAAGTTTACTGAATAAACAGTTCTATTATATGTTGAATAAAAGTTATTGTTGATGAAAAATTTATACTAAAATTACCTGGTAGTTCTTTATAGTACAGTATGCGATTGATCAGTATCAGAATCACCCAATTTTTATTTATTTTATTTTTTAAGTTCATATCCGCAAAAAAATAAATAAATCTGTGTATATATAATTTTAAATGTTAAATGTGTTAATATTCAATGTGATTAGATAATCATTCATCAGACTCAAAAGTTGGAGATTCAATAGTCTAAAAAGTAGCTTTGACCTGAAGTAAATGTTCTCGCAATCAATTGGAATGAATCACTTTTCTTAAGTGGGACCACTTTCCACAAGCCTATCAATAGAGAACTACAGTTGTGCTCTGGAAGTAAAATGTATTTTGTCTATGGGGGAGGGGTTTTTAACAGTGATTTACCAAGACAGAGCTACTGTAATTACTTCATCTATATCCATCAGTCTGCGTTATTTCAACTTTTTACACAATTGTTTAAATAAAACACAACAGTTGTGTTTTGAAAGTTAAAGCTCCGTTCTTTATCTCCACAGAGTTTGTTTATTGGTTGTATATGATTTTGATGAACCCATCATGTGCATTAATTCATATTATTTTAGAACAGCAGAAATCTACAATACCCATGATGCTGCACAGAAAAATGAGCACAGTGAGGATGCAATCTAGTCAGTCTCCCTACATTCTCAAATATTTGCATATATATGTGCATATGTAAAATTGCAATAAGTTCAAAATATACAGTTTCTATGAGTACAACCGACAGCTTTAAATGTTTTATATTTCTTTAATGTTATTAATTTAATTTTGTCATTGACAACACTTTATGGGATTGTGGTTCTTTCCCTCATGTTAGCGAACAGGGCTTCCTGTATGCTACAGTGATAAGTTACGTGCTAATAACATGCTAGAAATGCTTACTTAGAATTAGTATTTGATTAAATGTGTAAATGAGGATTACAATTAACAACCCAGTGTATCCTAGCAATTGCCTAGCAACCACCTAGTAACTTTCTTAGAACACCCCACCAACCACCTAGCAATGCCTTAGCAACACCTTACCAAACGATTTCCTGCTAACCCCCTTTGAGTCCCAGCAGTCACGTTAGCTTTCTCAAGCCAGTTTGCCAATGAACTTTAGCTTCTAGCTAAAACTGTTAAAGTTAAGTCTTGTTAAAGTACACGGTCTTATCTCTTTGTTTTTGTATACTTTTATAATACTTGCATGTACCTCTTTGCTTCAAATCAATGTTTGCAATGTTGTGATTCTTCTCGTAACTGATTGGCTTGGTTAATGGCTTGTAATGCTATAATATAGACTTTTCCCTATGCGAAAATAGAAAGGTTGACAGGAACTAATGCACTCTATTTTTTATTTATTTATTTAAATCTTTATTTGAGCAGGAAAACCTCTTGAGATTTGTAATCGCTTTTTCAAGAGCATCCTGATTTTATGGTAGGGAAAAACTACATTAACAATGGCCATGATTACGCACAGGAGTCTCTACCAGTCAGAGAACCAGAACAAGCAAATCACCTCAAAATGACTCTGTAGAGGCAAATTCCCTATGCTGTAATATTATTTAAATCATTGTGTACGAGAAACATTCATATGCTAGCAATAGGCATGAGACCATAACCGCGATATGTAAAAGTCAAGGTTTTCATACGCCAAAAATTTTCTGCTATACCGTTCCTAAGGTATGTGTTAGATTTTTTTATTTACTTTTTTTGTTTGTTTTTTAGGTATAAATTGTAAAGACATCTGTGTTTTTGAAACAAACGAAGACAGCAGAAGTCAATGGTTCATTGTAATTATTTAGCCTGACGTGTTTACTGCCGCCAAATATTTTAAATTTTTCTCAAGATAAAGGAAAAAGGTATTGTTTTTTAGCTAGACATTTAAAAAGTATATATTTTAGAGCAATAATCACAATATCGTCATACCATGAAACCGTAATATTTTTATCCAAGGTTATCATACCGTCAGAATCTTATACCAGCCCATGCCTAGCTAGCAATAGCTTTTTTTAAAAATCCATAGTTTTATTTTGATTGTCATTCACAGGGCTTCATGCGATTGTAGTTCTTTCTGTTATAAAAAGTTGGATCTTTACCATTTTGTCCAATTTTCTATTTTTATCTTTAAATCAAAGTCTTTAATGTCGTTACTCACCTTGTAGTCGTCAGCTGGTATGTATGTATGTTTTTTCTTCCAGAACCAGGGCAACTTTTGTGCTGAATAAGAAAAATCACCCAGAAATCCATTTTATTATATAAAATGTGTTGTGTATAGTATTGTTTCGTGTTGACGTAGAGCTGGTGCTAAATACATTAAGAGCATGTAAACATCACTCAGACATTAATGACTCTTGGCTATAGTTACTCATCATGCTTGCTCATCTTTAGATCAGAAGTGAAGGAGATTCCCACAGCCGAGTGGAGCGCTTGCTTTTTTCACTTTTTTTCCACTTTTTTCCACTTCTTTTGCATCAAAGTACGTCAAAGTCGTAAAATAAAAGGCATAAGATGAAACGGCAGTAAATTTTCTCTCTCTTCTCACAGTGAGTTTAATGTCAGGTTGTGCATGTTTCCTCATGTGCGCACACACACACACAAATGCATTGCTCACAAACCACATCTGGCATTCCCAGCCTCTTGATATTTGTTTGCAAAGCCAAATATTTAGTGCATCGAGAGGACGTCTGTGAGGTATTAGGTAATCCTTCAAGCTTCAGCCCATTGGAAGTGGACAATCCATCCAAGCATTAGCATAGCACTCTGCTGATGACCCATGAGGTTGCCATGGCTACAGTATGCAATATTATGTCAATGTTCCCACAGTAGCCATGGAAACAATATTTAAAGGGGTCATGAACTGAGAAATCAAAATTCCCTTGATCTTTTGACTTATAAGAGGTCGATGCGCTTTAAAAACATCCTGTAAGTTTCATAACTCAAAACTTTCTCGTCAGTTTAAAAACAGATTAAGTTGAAGCCAATCAGCCAAAATGACGAGTTATGGACTGAGCCATTTTATTATGCAACAATGTGTCTAAACTCCGCCTCCAAAGAACATCTACACTTCCGCCCACCATTTTGCAGTAGATAAATAATGAGATAGCTGTCTTTGCAGTTCTTTTTTCTTTGATCACTGCAATAGAAACAAACAGATGACTGTATTTTCAATGAAGTTTCAGAACATCACTTAAAACTTGGTCCTTTGTTTACTTAATTTTACTGTGGATAAATTAATCTTTCAATTTAACAGAAAAGCTTTTAAATCTTTTCAGAAAGACTGACAAGAAAAGAAGTATTAGGCTGCATTTACACTGCATGGTTCAAGTGTCTCAATTCAGATTTTTTTCTTCCATGTGACACAGATGAGATTTGGCCCAAGTACGGGTAAGCAGGAAAAAATCCCTTGGATTGCGATTTACTCAAATCAGATTCAGGCCTTGTTCATATGTGGAAATTTATCCCATATGAATCAGATCCGTGCCCTTAAGCACGTAGATTGGCTTTTCACCTGTCAATGCGAGTCATGCTTCATTAAAAAACGTAGCAAATGACGTCAACACTGACGCTTTCCCAAACCTTAAATCTCATACACGAGGGCTAAAAAAGCTTTTATATTGTCATTTAGCACAAGTATTTAAGCATGTTAATGAAAGAGAGAGAGCGCAACAACCGCCATGTAACCAATATAAACTATATATTTATATATTTATATATATATATTTATATATTTATATATATATATATGTTGCATATTGTACATCACGTGCATAAATCATGCTGTGAACATTACATTTAGATACCTACTGGTTTAAATAAGCTAAGATTAAAAGAAGATGGCCAAATGAGAACTTTTCTGTCATGAACTATAGTAAAACTAAAAGTATAACTAAAAGTTATAAGAATAAAAAAACATTAAAACCTGCGAACAGATTAAATACAGGAATGGAGAAAAGAGCGCTCTTTTGTTATCAGCTGTCAGTCAGCGCCTGCTCTTTTTTTTCCTGGTCATTTCACCTTTGCCGTATGCTGAGTAAATGCAGACAATCCAGCCTGATCTCACGAGAAAACGTAAGTATTTTACGTTTTGCCAGTTTAATGGCTAATTCGTATGAATTCGTATGAGTTCAGTCGTACGAAAATGTACGATTTAAAAAAGGAGGCGTGGCACCCAACCCAACCTCACCCCTAAACCCAACCGTCATTGGTTGATGAGCAAATCGTACTAAATTCTATGAATTAGATCATACAAATTCAAACGAATTAGCCACTAAATAAAAAGTTAAGAATTGCCGTGAGATAGCGTTGGACAATCAGATACCAGTCACTTTTAAAAGAGGATGTTGGCAGGTCATCAAAAATGTAGATACAGTCACAAAATCGGAATTGACCATCAAGATCTGCAGTGTAAATGTAGCCTTAGTAACGGTTAGTCTTAGTTATTAGTAACTCTCATTGAAATGATTGTGCAACAAATTTTTTATTGTTTCCTTTTCTGCAAATATTGACTGACGTCTGATATTATATCTGAAATATCTCATATTCTGATTTTCAAATATGTGTAAAAAAATTGCATTTCATTGTTTGAACAGCTTAATAATGATCATATAAAATGATGATCATATAATTTGATCAATGATGGATTTTGGGGCGCCGCCATGTTAGCCTGAGCTGCAGTGGAGAGATTAGAGCTGCTGGATTTACAACATGTTAATCCATCAACTTCTCCTAAAATACATGAAAGTAAGTGGCTGTTTAACTGGGAAAGGGAATCGAGTAAACGTTGTGAATAAAGCACATCATCAAATTATGTGTAAAATGATTCTCCACAGACATCAGTGTATATTTTACAAACCATAAATGTTCTTTTTGGCTAGTACTTATGTGTATTTAATTGTCTGAAACCTAAAATGAATATTATTACTGATAAACACTGATAAACTTACATTTGACAAGCGGCGAGTGTGTATTTTTGCTCATCACAAGCCATTGCGGGAAAGCAGATTTGAATTTAGAAGCTGATGACATGACGTACTGATCACTCTAATTACATCGGTGTTATTGCGTGCATCAAGAAGATTTAATCCGTACATGAGTATTTTAAGTATTTCTTGCCTAAATCACATCAATCCACTTATGAAGGACGTACCATAGGCTGTCAAACACACATGTAGTAGTTTACATTGTTGGACACATACCCACCCATCCTTTCAAATTGTCGAATATTTTTAAATATGTAAAATGTCAGCCAATCACAGCCGTGGACGACTATTTCTGAGTCTACAATTTATTCAAACATTGTACTTTGATGAGGACGGTCAAACAGGACAGAAAATAACCTGATCTTTTTCAATTATGATGTTAAAACCTTGATAGCATTATAAGCGGACCTCACAGAACAGTAGAAAATAAACAACAAAAAAGGCAGTTCATGACTCGTTTAAACTGAACTGTATAAATGCTGCATCAGACGAGACGCAGAGGCAGGAGCGAAATGGGGGAAGAGTAGAAAGCAGCGAGAAATAATTTTCCTTCCCTCCGATTTCAAATAGATGGGTTTCTATAGCAACGCGAGGCTGCACGGATAGAGGGACAAAGAGAGGAGCGAGGGATGGAAGGGGAGAAGAGGATGAGAGGAGAGAGAGAAAGAGGTGTGAAGAGGGAGATGAGAATGAGGGAGCGACGTGGGGAAAGAGGTGTTTCTCCTTACTGTCACGAATGGCAAGGGCGGGATGATGATGGAGGGAAAGCGGCGGACGTGGCTGCAGACAAATACGAGATGACATGAGGAAACGTGGACGGGCGAGATCGACACACAGACCTGTATATAACAAAGCAAAGGACTCTCATACTGTCTTATACAGTTAGTGTGAATTGGGATAATTTGTCATATACAGTGGGAGTCAGAATTATTAGCCCTCCTGAATTATTAGCCCTCCTGAATATTTTTTCCCAATTTCGGTTTAACGGAGAGAAGATTTTTTTCAACACATTTGTAAACATAAAAGTTTTAATAACTAATTTCAACTGATTTCTTTTTATATTTGCCATGATGACAATATTTCTTTTTCAAGACACTAGTATTCAGCTTATTCAGTGACATTTAAAGGCTTAACTAGTAGGCAATCAAAAAATAATATTGCTTAAGAAGGCTAATAATATTGACCTTAAAATGGTTTTAAAAAATTAAAAGCTTATTTTATTCTAGCCGAAATAAAACAAATAAGACTTTCTCCAGAAGAAAAACTATTATAGGACATACCATAAAAAATTCCTTGCTCTGGTAAACATCATTTGGGAAAATTTTGAAAAAGCAAAAAAAATCACCGTAGGGTTAATTATATTGACATCAACTGTGTATATATTCATTCATTCATTCATTTTCTTTTCGGCTTAGTCCCTTTATTAATCCGGGGTCGCCACAGCGGAATGAACCGCCAACTTATCCAGCATTTGTTTTACGCAGCGGATGCCCTTCCAGCCACAACCCATCTCTGGGAAACACATCCATACATTCTCATTCACACACATACACTACGGACAATTTAGCTTACCCAATTCACCTGTACCGCATGTCTTTGCATGAGCACCCGGAGGAAACCCACGCAACCACGGGGAGAACATGCAAACTCCACACAGAAATGCCAACTGGCCCAGCCGGGGATCGAACCAGCGACCTTCTTGCTGTGAGGCGAACGTGCTAACCACTAGGCCACCGTGGCGCCCCACTGTGTATATATATAAAATATATATCTATTTTTTGGTGATTTTTATTTTCAGTTGTTTCTATCTGGCATTATTAACATGTTAAACTACATGCATCAAAGATGAGACGTTTAATTTAGTTTGCATTAAGTTTATAAAAGTTATTTTATACGAATTGAAAGCATACAGTAAATGCAAATGAGATATACAAATGTGTTAAATAATGTACTAGCATAATTCAACTTGAGGGAAATTAAACATACTCATTCTGACCATGTTATAGAAAATATGAAAAAAAAGCGATCAAATTATTGTTTAATTGAAAATTGAAAATTTATTCTTAAAAATATATATAATACAACTACATTTATTAGACTAAATAAAAAATACACGAACGTACAAAAAAACTTAAAAGGCCCTGTTATATTTAAAATACTAATAAAATGAAAAAAAAAACACAACAAAAGGCTAAAACCTTCCGATTCAAATGTAAAAATAAATATAAAAGCTATTAATTAAATCTAAATACTGAATTGATATTAAAATAAATTGTTGTGTTATTATTGAAAAATGTATCAAAATAAATAAGTAGCAAATAAGTAACAAATATGTGCCAATGCGATAAAAAATAATTCAAATAAACTGTAATCTTTGAAGTATGTTTTTAACTGCTTTGAAAAAGTACATATAATTACAAAAGACGAGTTATAAATGTTTTACAATGTTCCTATATATAGTCTTTTTAAATATGTCATCAAAATTTTCTTGTGCAAAGTAGACAGACACGATTTTTGGTGTATTATTTTGTCTCACTGAATGACTTTTTTGTGTAAATCATGCTAAAAATGCAAGTCATTATTTGCTTAGAAAAAAACACAGACACATGCTAGTGTAGCGCAGTGGAAGGCACTGTCGCCTCACAGCATGAAGGTCGCTGATTCGAGCCTCGGCTGGGTCAGTTGGCATTTCTGTGTGTTAAGTTTGCGTGTTCTCTTCATGTTTGTGTGGGTTTCCTCCTGGTGCCCCAGTTTCCCTCACAGTCCAAGACATGCAGTATAGATGAATTGTGTAAGCTAAATTGTCCATAGTGTATGTGTGTGAATGAGCGTATATGGATGTTTCCCAGTGATGGGTTGAAGCTGGAAGCAAGGGCATCCGCTATGTAAAACATATTCTGCATAAGTTGGCGATTCATTCCGCTTTGGCGACCCCTGAATAATAAAGGGACTAAGTCAAAAAGAAAAATGAATGAATAAACATGCTAATGTATATTATGCTAATGATCCCCTTTTAATTTCAGACCCACATACATAAACACAAATGCAGTCTCAGTCATAATCTCAAAAAACAAACAAAAAGCATCAGTTTAAATTGACATTTGAACACACACACACACACACACACACACACACACACACACACACACACA
>CAIGQQ010037820.1:8964337-9099159 GCA_903798035.1 Danio albolineatus
CACACACACACACACACACACACACACACACACACACACACACACACTGGCATGCATTGCAGCAAACGCGCACGTCTGAGCTCCAGGCAGTCAGCAGTTGCTTTGAGCACAAAATGTGTCACGCGTCTCACGTTATTTGTTAAACGTGATATTTAATTTACCATGGCTCTATCTTATGACTCTTTTGTCTTTTGAATCTATCAAGTAATGTGTCACAGCATCAGTACACTACTTCAATCTTTCACTTTCACGCTTGTACTTAGTCATTTTGGTGAAAACCTCCAATACTGTTGGTTGGTTCCTGTTGGTTGTGCACCTTTTTTACCAACCAAGTCCTGCAGAAAAAGTGATTGACAAGTGGTAACTCGTGTGTAACTGTGTTTCTGTATCTTTATTTATTTATGTTTCGGTTATGGGTAAAACAAAGACCTTGCGGGTTAGGTAGTTTAAATGTTACGCTACAAATAATTAATTTGTTATGAATGAATGAATTATTCATAAATAATTAATTTACCACCACCTATGACGACAATGCCATCGTCCATCGCGATGTTTCACATTAGACATCGTACGATGCCAAATTGGTCAACATCACCCAACCCTAGTGTGAGCTACTTATTAGAATAATTGGGCTGCATGCTAGGTACTGGGCTATTAATCAAAATTAAATTGCAAAAGCAATTGAGTAAAGCTGCGATTCTTATGCACATCTTGTCAGGAAAGCATGAGTCTTTGAATAGTAGTCAATATTTTCTGAAAGCCAGAGGGCACTGTAACATGGAAACTCCAAACACTCGTGAAGAAGAAACCCAGGAAATCCCCATTGCATTGCATTTGAAACTGAACATATAACTGCTTTTACTGATTAGTGTGAGCAATTATCAAATGATTAACAAAACATTTTGCAAATCACACTCGACTGAAGTTATGAAGTGAGTTTTCTCTGCGGGGTCTTAAAGTCTTAATGTCTTAAATTTCAAATCTTCCGTTCAAAGAGGTAATGATTCGCACTCATCAGGTAATTGCTTCGTGTTGTTTTTATTTTTACATGCTTTGGGTGACTCAATGACACAAACGTTTCGGCACAATGCCTTCCTCAGTGTGAAACACAGTTCTCTCCCTCCACCCCTTTTATCCCACAGTCAATCACATTGCGTCATTAGAGGAACGCTTCATAATTAGAAAAACAATCTCATTTTTATTTCATCATTCCATGATTAACCACCATATTCAAAACACTACTCCACAGCGAAACAACATGTTAATTATCACCTATTTACCAAATGTACATCAATACAGTGTAAATCCGACAACCCATAACATTAAAAAATACATTTGACGGTCATTCAATGATTAGAGGCGATCTTACCTTTACTTCAACACACATAACCAACCACACAAGAAATGTTTACCCTCACCTTCAAAAAACATTATTTCACAGAGAAATAGCATATTTACATCAATACAATGAAATTCTGACAGTACACAACATTAAAAAAATACATTTGTTATATTGTGTTAATTATCTAGATGGCTGCTTAATGAATATCAACAGTCTCTTTTTCATTTCAATAATCAGTCAACCATACAAAAAATACCCTTACCTTCAAAAACATTCTATTATAGGGAAATGGCATACCTATTTTCATCAATCTCTTATTCTTCTCTATGTCAATACCATGTAATTTCGACAATCCAAAAACATTAAAAATCCATTTTCCTCTCATTATTTGTGTCCCTACAACTTCAATATCCATGATTTCTTATATTATAGCTAAACAACACACTGTTAAAGAAACACAGAAAGGTCTAATTCCTCATTCATTCCTGTTGGTGATTTTAATTTATGAATCCAGAACGCTTCTCTTTGTAACAATCTTTTATTTAAATTGCCTCCTTTATGTGATTCAAATACTTCTTCAATTCCTATGCATTAGTTGTTTAACATCATTTCCAGATTCTATAAAGTGTCTTGCTACTGCCGAAGTTATGTCTTGTCATCTTATACTTGATTTATGTTCGTTGATGCGCAACTTCAAAATCTAAAATTTTAGGCTTTAAAAAGTCATACGTTTACTGAAAGAATGTCTTGGAGGTCTTAAATCATTTTAAATGGGTCTTAATGTTCCTATGGCCATGCAAATGTACATACTATTTTAAAATGTGGCTTTTTTTAATGGGGCAGGTCTTAAAAAGGTTTTAGATTTGACTTGATGAATAACCTGCAGAAACCCTGAAACAAGAACAACAGCTAACTGCAAAACAAACTATAAACACCATCAAATGGAGAATACACTAATAAGTTTTGCATTCTACTATATTATTTATTTTTAATCTTATGTTGTCATATTCACACAAAGTGCACTCTGGGTTTTATTCTACAAATTAGTTTTGAAGCTTATAGACAAACTTTGTTCGGTTGATGTCTTTAAAAGTTCACTGTGCTGCTGCGTCATCCTCCGAGTACAGTAGAGACTCTGCTGAAGTAAAAGAGCACAGTCTTCAATAATAAATAGCTTGAATGGAATCTCCTAAATATACTTCAGCTCATGTCAGTTCAGATTAAGACTGTCCTCTTTATTTAATGTACAGTATGGAGGTACAGTTATTCTGATACAGTTCAGTTCTTTCTGTCTTGTCTGTTCTGATGAAGGCAAAAACATCAGAAGCTAAAAATGAAGAAAAAACATTCTGGAGCTAATCCTTTTTGTGTTTTTTTTGTTTGTTTCTTTGTTTCTTTGCCACAGAAATAGTGCCGGTTGGGATCATTGCAGGTGGAACCGTTGGTTGTTCGATTCTGCTTCTCCTGTGCTTATTGGCTTTAGTGCTGTTTTTGTACCGACAACGTAAAGGAAGTGAGTTTTCCAACTTTTCGCTTTTTCATATTTATGAATACTCTATACTGTTTAATCATTTACTATTAATATAATGTTACATAGTGTTTGTGATGGGCAAAATGTGAAATAAGAATAGCCGTTTTCACCAAGACTGCATTTGTCTGGTTACAAATACAGTAAAACAGTAATATTATTGTGAAATATTATTGTAATTTTCTGTTTTAGATTATTTAAAAGTTATAGTTTGTAGTTTACCAAAGAATTATAAAAACTGTACATGATGTTACTTGATATATACACTCACCGGCCACTTTATTAGGTACACCTCACCAGTACTACCAGGTTGCCTTCAGAACTGCCTTAATTCTTCATGGCATAGGTTAAACAAGGCACTGGAAATTATCTTCAGAGACTTTGACCCATATTGACATGATAGGATCACGCAGTTGCTGCAGATTTGACGGCTGCGCATCCATGATGCGAATCTCCCATTCCCCCACATACCAAAGGAGCTCTACTGAATTGAGGTCTGGTGACTATGGAGGCCATTTGAGTACAGTGAACTCATTGTCATGTATAAGAAACCAGTCTGAGATGAATCATGCTTTATGACATGGCGTGTAATCCTGCTGGAAGCCATCAGAGGATGGGTACACTGTGGTCATTAAGCGATGGACATGGTCAGCAACAAGTAGGCTGTGGCGTTGACATGATGCTCAATTGATACTAATGAGCCCTAAGTATGCCAAGAAAATATCCCCACACCATTACACCACCACCAGCCTGAATGGATCCATGCTTTCATGTTGTTGACGCCAAATTCTGACCCTACCATCCGAATGTCGCAACAGAAATCGAGAATCAGACCAGGCAGCATTTTTCCAGTTTTCTATTGTCCAATTTTGGTGCGCCTGTGTGAATTGTAGCTGACAGGAGTGACACCCGGTGTGGTCTTCTGCTGCTGTATTCTATCTGCCTCAAGGTTAAATGGGTTGTGTGTTCAGATATGCTCTTCTACATACCTTGGTTGTAACAAGTGGTTATTGGAGTTACTGTTGCCTTTCCATCAGCTGGAACCAGTCTGGCCATTCTTCTCTGACATCAACAAGGCATTTGTGTGTGGAGCTAAAGAAGTATACATCTATGCTACACTTTGCCTGGTGTGACTGATTGCCGGAATGTTCTGTTCAGCATTATTTAGTTTATAGGGGTAAAAGTCACTATTAAACATTAATTAAAATTAAGTAATTTTTTTAATAGTATTTAATTAACTGTTATATATATATATTGTAATATAATAATAATCAGATTACACTAACATGTAAGCCTGTTTTTCAGAAAGAAGAAGCAAAAGTCCCTTTAAATACTCACGAAACCCCAGGGCAATCAGACATATTTAAGAGCATCAATAATAGCAACGGAGACGTCAAACAGCATGTTGACTGCGGCGATGAATCAGATGTTTTTTTTAATGTTTATTTCCAGGTCGTCGCGGGGTCACGCTCGGCAAGCCAGATATCAAAGTCGAGACGATAAACAAAGAGAGCCACAGCCTGGAGGAAGATTCAGGCAGCGTCTCCACAGCCACGCGCATGGTGAAGGCCATGTACTCGGTGAGTATTTCTGACAACACACCGCAGACAGTAACCAAAGGAGGCAGAGGGACTGAGAGAATGCGAAGTGTTTAATGTCAAACATAACGGTTGAATTATTTATTATGAGTAGCTACTGCACGTAAGATATTACTTACCCTGAAACAAGCATTTCATTTTAAAAAACAATTAGTGCTGCATTAAGGATGTTTTCCCTTAATAGATTCCTCAATGAAACTTGCGCAATATTTTCATCATTTATTGTCTTATTTTGACAATAGCTTCTAGCAAAAGTTTGATTATTCTTCAAATATTTCCCAGTTGCTATTTAACAGATCAATTTCACAGTATTTTCTATTAAATATATTTTTTTCTTCTGGATAAAGTGTTATTAATTTTATTTTGGCTAGAATAAGAGCAGTTTTAAATTTACAATCATTTTTAAGGTCAATATTATTAGCAAACCACTGTTGTCCATTGTTGCCTAGTTAATCTAATTATCCTATTTAAGCCTTTAAATTGCACTTTAAGCTGAATACTAGTACTTTGCTTACTAACAAGCAAAATATAATCTACTGTCATCATGACAAAGACAAAATAAATAAGTTATTGTAAATTAGTTATAAAAATATTATGTTTAGAAATCTCTACATTAAACAGAAATATTTTAAAAGAATTAAATATGCACAGCCTAATTTTGCCTTCGACTGAAAGGCAGCTATTATAATATTCATATTATAAATTTTTTATATTACATTCTTAAAAACACTGCGCTAAATGTAGAACAGGCGCTGGCTAAATATAGTAGTGAATAAATGGCCAGGGTCTGCTGTTTGTACAACCATGCATGGTGGGTTAATTTTACAGTAAATAAACAGTTTACAGTAAATAATGGCTTATCCATAGTTTTTTTATGAATAAAATGAGTCTGAATTAGTTCATTCAGATAAATAATCCTTGCACCACTCTGTTTCTAGATCAGATATTATAATTAGTACTTACAGATTAATTCTTAAACTTTTGTAAAATAAATACACAGCTCTAGGGGTGCAAACAATAACCAAAAGAAAATGACCCAACATGCTTAACCTGTGCCTAGGCTGAAAACAAAATACTCTAGAACAGTGGTTCTCAAGCTTTTTTCACAAAGTACCACCAAGTACCAAAAAATGGTGTTTCCAAGTACCACCATAATGACCAGTATTGAAATACAGTGGCCATATTGTCAACATATTCATATATAAACTCTTTGAAATATATGCTGCATGTATACATGACTTATTTGTAGGTCTTTAAAATCTAAACATTAACTTGTATTTTAAATATATGAATTGGATTTACAATGGATTTACAATTAGATTTAAAATAGAAATTACATCTGCTTACTGTGGATTAGAGTAGGCTTTGTGTGTCAGAAAAGCAAGTGATTGAACCATATCTGTCAACACTGGGTTATAAACATGAGAGCTACGCCCCCAACAACCCTTACAAATATTGCTTCAAATGATAGAATACATAACAAACATTAGAAAATTGAAAATAAAATAAAAGGTGTAGCCTTTTAAAATTAATTTACTGATCAAGTCATTATCGTACACATCAAAGGGTTGAAAGCGTGTTAATTCTTTAACTTTAATTACTCAGCAATTTCTCAGAATACCACTAGAAGGAAGCCCGCGTACTACTAGTGGGACAAGTACCACAGTTTGAGAACCACTGCTCTAGAATTTACCCAACACAGAAAAAAAAATTGACCAAAAATGAGCCAACATGGGTGGCATGGTGACTCAGTGGTTGGCACTGTCACCACTGAGCAAGAAGGTCACTGGTTCGAGTCCCGGCTGGACCAGTTGGCATTTCTGTGTGGAGTTTGCATGTTCTCCCCAGGCTCGCGTGAGTTTCCTCTGGGTGCTCAGGTTTCCCCCACAGTCCAAACACATGGTGTATAAGTGAATTGAATAAACTAAATTGTCTGTAGTGTATAAGTGTGTGTGTGAGATTGTTTCCCAGTACTGGGTTGCCGCTGGAAGGGCATCCGCTGTGTAAAACATGTGCTGGAATAGTTGGCGGTTCATTCTGCTGTGGTGACCCCTGATACTGTAAATAAGGGACTAAGCCAAAGGATAATAAATGAATAAATGAATGAGCATGCTCGACCCAGGATTGGGCCTTCCCATAGCTCAAATATTAGAACATATGCCAAGGTTGTGGTTCGATTCCCAGGGAACGCAAAACTGAATAGACGTGTGCATTTATTGCATTTTATGTAACCTTGGATAAAATCGTCTACCAAATGTGTTAAATGTAAGTGCAGAAATAAAGTTCCATTACAACACTGAAAAAATATCCCCAAAATCACCCAACATGGTCAACATCATTTGGGTGGAAAATACATAACTGAATATATAACCAACACTGAAAATATATAATAAAAACAGACTTAAAGTGCTTAACCCAGAATTTGAGTAGAAAATAAATGGGCTTTAATGCTAAACTGAAAAATGCAAGACCAAAAAAAAATGCAACATGCTCAACTCAGCTGTAAGCTAGAAAAACATTACCCCAGGATATTATTTTTACAATGTTCTATGATAATACTGAGTAAAATTGGTCATTGATTCAATGTTGTGTCGTTTACTGCATTGTCTTGTGAATCATGTGAAATTGCACCAACATCACTGACGTCAATGTAATTAATGTATTTCAATCTAATAATGTTTTTATCCTGTCTATATTGACCCCAAGATTTTCTCTGTATGAATAAACTGTCCCAAAACCGTAGCTTCACTCACTCCTCCAGCTCTATAATTGCTTTCACTCACTTTAACCCATAAAAGACACTTCTACCCTGTACCTTTCTTTTTTCAGAAACAAATGACTAATTATCTTCCAATGTATTTCCTCTTAAATAACATTCCAAAGCTGAAATTAATCCTGTTTCTTTCTCGACCTCCCTCTCTTCCTTTATATCCTCCTTCTCCTCCTCTTATCTCCTGTTGGTTTTCTCCCCTCTTCCGTTGCATCTCTCTCCCCCTCTTGGTTGCTCTCTTGTCGTTTATGGTTTAGTTTTTACCTTCTGTGACCCTCTCTCCCTCCTCCCAGCCTTTTAAAGATGACATTGACCTCAAACAGGAGTTACGCAGTGACACACTGGACACGCGCCAGGACTACGAGCTCAAGGTGAACACACACACACAGTAATACGGTGATAGTGATAGATGACCTGTGCTTCGTTTTACAAAAGCATACAGCTTCTGTAGACTTAAACAGACTTCAGGTTCCACCTGTAAATGCTGTTTTTTTGTAGAGAAATTAATTTAAGTGAAGTTTGTTTACAAGCTAATTTCGAGAGGATCACGTGCTTATGATTTACCACGGCTGGCTGCACATTATCTTATCACGATCTCCCAATCATATGATTCCCCTTCTACTATAAATAACCACAGTTCCAGTCCACAGCTATCTTTGTATGGAAGAAAACCCTCCTTTCCTCCCCCTTCTCCTCATTTTCTTAGATCGGGCGGCACGGCGGCTCAGTGGCTAGCACTGTCGCCCCACAGCAAGAACACCGTCAGTCCTGGTCCTCGCCGGGCTGGTGGGTGTTTCTGTGCGGAGTTTGTATGTTCTCCCCGTGTCTGCGTGGGTTTCCCCCGGGGCCTCCGGTTTCCTCCCACCATCCAAAGATATACACAATTCATTACAGATTAAACAATTCAGGCTCTGGTCTAACTCCCTTCCTCCTCTGACGGTTCCCTTAGCTGCTACAGAGGGGGAGTTTGAGAGCTACCTAAGCTCAAGCTCCCCTCTCGCTCTACGAACGAGAGGGAGCCCTGGGCTCGAGGATCCCTTGAGCTCAGGGCTCTCTCCCGGGACAGCATGCCAAACTAGCTTATATTAAATCATCAGCTAAGTGTGAACTCTTGAAATTGCTAATTTTAGTTATAGAGCAGCTGCACGGAAACAAAAGATGCATTTTATTTTGTCAATTGCTTGTTAAATTGTTTTTTAATTTAAATTAAGGCATTTATTTGCAATTATAGTGTATATTTATATCAGTTCGTGCATGTTAACTATGATGGAAAGTGAACACTGATATAAATACTGCTCGCACCAGGGTATGTCTTTTTTTTCTTTAGAAAAACACAGATGGTCCTTATCTCTTTGGTTTAAAAAAACGTCTTTAAACTGCATAAAAATAAAATATATTTTTAATTTACATATAATTTTTTCAAATCAAAGCTTGTAATTTTGTTATTCATTCAAAGTCCCTTTTAAATAATAAATAGAAATCAGAAATGTTAATTAAATGTTGACACTTTTTCACTACTATAGACATTTTATGTATTTATAATAAATATATTTTATAATATTGAGGCTTTAATGTAGTTTAAATTGTAATTTATTTGTGTGGTGTCATTGCTGAATTTTCTGCATCATTAGGGGTCATTCACATATCAATTTTTTATTTTATTTTTTTTCCAAATGGAGACATACTTTAAGTGTGCGCAAATAAAGAGCGACGTGGGGACAACTTGCTCACTGTTCTCCAGGCATGTCTACAGTGCAGTGGGTTAAACCATGCGTCATGTGACAAAAATCAACCAATCAGCTTTTTACACTTTGTATAAAATTTACTCATTTCAGTGATAAGGGTAGACCAACCTCAGACATATTGGCTGGCAGCTAGCTCTCTGCAACTCTCATATGGTCGCACACTGAAACTGAGCAGGGCAGCAGTGTGGGCTGGTTTCCCCCACAAGTCCAAAGACATGTGGTATAGGTGAATTGGGTAGGCTAAATTGTCAGTAGGTTCAGTCATGTGGTTCTGGTGACATGCAAAATTCAGATGAAGGGAAGGAGGTAGAAAACTGAATGGGAGACAGAGGAATTCAGAAGAGTGCTGGTCACATACATTACAGTATAATATTAAATATGGTCTTATTTTACTAAAAAAGACATTTTCCCAATTTTACGGTGTATATAGGATATTGCATCTTTTTGTTCATTGCATTTTAAGGTTTTATTTGTGTTAAGATCTTTTAGGTCCATGTTCTTTCTGAAGGTTTTATTTTATTCCACTAGGTGGCAGTAAAGTATGTTTAAATCTTTTTTGAACAAAATAAAAAGTTTCTATGTCTTATAAAAGTGAAATTTGTATTATTTTTTAAATATCTCCCAAGTGCTGTTTAACAGACCAAGAACATTTTATTGTATTTCCTGATATAGTATATTTTCCTTCTGGTTGGGAAACGTCTTATTTCTTTTAGTCTGGCTAAAATAAAAACTTTTACCACTGGGTCAACATTATAAGATTTTTTTTCCTTTTCCCGATTGGTTACAGAACAAATCACTGCTGTCCAATGACTTGTTTAATTAACCTAGTTAAGCCTTTAAATTGCACTTTAAACTTTAAACTGAATCCAACGTCACTGGCTGAGAATGACGTGAATGTCCTTACTGCTGTAGAGTTTAAGATAGATTGACAAACGTTCACAGGCCTACTATATATATATATATATATAAGTTATCAGTAGCCTACATTTGAAAGAAATAGATTTGCTCAAGCCCAGCAGAAAACAACAGTAAACAATAACAGTAAAACCCCCAAAGGAACCCATGAACACATGGCCAAAATGACTAATTTGAGCTTGCACATGTTGGTCATTCCAATGTTTTTTTAAGTATATGTACATGCCCCCTTTCTTTTGTTTTTTAGCCTGTTTCTTGAACTTTCCCCCTTTAGGAGGAAAAACGTTTGGAAGTCTATAAAAGCTGATCGGCATTTCTTATTGATTTAAACAATTATAAACAGCATAAAACAAACATTTTTGATGATCTGATAGCAATTCCTGTGTAGAAGAATAACTTCCTGCCCTCATTAATGACATCATCTGAAAAAAACTAGTGTTTTGTTTTTCTTATAGTTTTGCCAGTGAGAGTAGGTGAGCTCAAGTGAGTGCAATGAAAATCAAACGAGAAGCATCTTTAAAGGGGGGCAGCGCATGTCAGATACTAGAGAGCATTCGATTAGTCCAGATGTGATTAGATTTTATGAGGAGTATGAGGTGACATGAAAATAAAATTGTTAATCCATTTAAGCTGAAGTGTCAAACTGCAAGCTTTGCATGCTTATCAATTTTTTTTTATATCCTAAAGCCTATGTTGTCACTGTTTTGAGCACAGTAGCTTATAGATATCCTTTAAATGAACAATTATCTTACTAACATCTGAAAAACTTAGTTAATTTCACAGGACCTTTAAAGACAGCACAAAAATGTACATGAATTTGAAGTGTTCAAAAATGACTGAAAGAGTAGCACTAAATGTCTCCTATCATCTTTTTTCAGGACCCAACCAACGGTTACTACAACGTGCGAGCTTCCACCCATGACGAGGGACGTCCGGCTTCCCGATCCATGCACTACTCAGACTACCGCACCTCTGGTCAGCCAGGGGGCGCCGCAGCTGTGGTCAGCAGCAGCTCCGGGCCTCCTCCTGGAGCCACGGCAGGACCGGGAACACCAAGCAGCCTGGCTCCAGGTTCACGAGCGGGCTGCTACGACCCCCGGCCTCCCTCGAGACTCTCACACAACAGCTATGCCCAGTTCAACACGTTCACCCGCGCAGGACAGTCCCAGCAGCCTCCACCCGGCTCCGGCCCACAGACTAGCGACTTCCCTGCTGAATGCAGCCTGTTGGACTCTTCCGGTCAGCTTGGATATGAAAATTACGGCTATCCCTCACACTATCCCACGTTTCGGATGGGATTTGCTCCACCCAGCCTCGCCCCGTTGGAAGGAGGGCCGGCGTATGAGATGTATGGCGTGGGGCCAAGCGTCGGAGCCGGAGGAGGAGCCGGGACCCCAGAAACTGGACTTGGGAAATACGGCAGTTCCACACGGTTCTCCTACACTTCCCAGCATTCCGATTACTCCCACCGACACACACAGAGGATGCAGACACACGTCTAAAAGAGAAGCGGCATGTTTACGCAACATAGGTTGCGCTGTTATGCCCATATCGGCCATATAAGTACACACACTCACACAGATACACGGGGTGAAGATGATGAACGAACAAACAAACAGAAGCTCAGAGTGAAAAAAGGGCCGAGATTGGAGAACGGGATGCAGGGCAGGAGCGTCTAAGCATTTATTTCTCAGCTGCATGAGCTGAAAGCGAAAGTCACAATCAAGGAAGACTGGGGACTAGAACAGATCTAAGATCTTTATAGCGTTCAGTGAATTCTGAGGGCTTTGAATGAGCTGGAGTATTAAGGTAATTCCTGAGAAATGAAGGGTCTCTGAAGGAGATGGACGTATGACATTCATGTATGAATTCTCTTCAATGGCTTCTCCAACTTCTCTCCTTACACCTAATGTAGTTCAAAATAAAATAAGTTGCACAATATACAGTGGGTCCAAAAGTCTGAGACCACCAAAAAGTCTTTAATTTATCTAATTTTTAATATTGACTGACAGTTTCCCCCTTCTTTTAAAATATAAATTAAATAAAACCAAGAAGAGCTAAATAAAGCTAAATTATTTAAGGTTTTACCCTTTTTGTTGGTGAAATGGGAATTTTGATCATGTAAACTTTCTCAAATCATGATGAATACTGTGGATCATGGATTCAGAGTTCATTTTTAGTATAGTACCATATTAAAATATGGTAAATAATTTTTTTCCATATTTGAATCCATAATAGCAGTGGTTCTGACCCAGGAGGTATCAGCACATTCCCAAGGGCTTCAATATGTCTTCCTTGTTTACAACTAAAAAAAAACAACATTAACGAACAACTCAATTCAACATACTTTCTATTAATTAACCCCCTCAACAACAACTTCTTTTGTGAAGTACCAGGGTAGCCTAATTTTACACAATTTCATGTAAATAAATAAAAATCCATCAATTATTGAAGAAATGACTTAGTTATTTTTATAAGTAGTATATAATTTTCTAATTATATTTTATCAGTAGGAAATTGTGAGTAAAACATATTTTTTTATATCCTTACCCAGGAATTCACAAAAATAAACAGAAAAATCATTATGAAAATGTTGGAACAGGGGCTAGAGTTTATATATATATATATATATATATTAACACTGCATGAAACTAATACTGCACCATTATTGGTTGGTGAAAGCATTAAATGAATTTCAAGGAATTTCAAGGAATGAGCATTAGATATGTAGAACACTCAGATTATAAAAATAGACAATTATCAATCTACACTCCCAAAAATACATTTGTAAATGAACAGAAAACCTACTGACAGCTTGTTCTGAATTTTTTTCTCCTTTCGTTTACATGATTAGCCCTGACAAGATCATTTCAGACCAATACAAATGTCGTTTTTTCAAACATCAGTAGTTGAGGAGATCAAGGTCAAATGATGTGATTCAAAAGCATAATAAATTGAAAAAAGAAGAAAAGGAAAGAAGACTTTTAGACCCCACTGTACACACCAATGTGACAAAATATCAAACATTTTGAGTTTTATTTTCCATTCATTAACAAATAAAAGTCTGCATTGGACAAAAGAGCACACAATACTCATATTCAATCACCAAAGTGGCAGATTTTGAGACTCAATGGTCTTTTTTACTTTGTATGTAAATCAGCATCTACCTAGCTATCCAGTTTGCTGAGCTACCTCGATAAAACAGGTTACTAGCCTTCAGCACAGCGACTAACTCCATTGAAAAAGCACTTTTAAGCATTTGCAATAAAACACATCACCCTTTAAATTGAAGAACAGTTGATGAAGCCATTGAATTGTTTTCAGACATGACCAGAGACAGCCATTTAGTTCACTATCGTACAAATAATTCAGAACCATGGAATATATTAAATATATATAAATATAAATATATGAATCTATATACATATTCATATACAGGAATGCCCCACTCTTTTCCATGGTGCTTTTGTAGTGGGGTCATTGTTTGCACTGCATTCCAGTATTCTAGCTTAGATTACCCTCATAATCGATATGTAATCTCTCATTTGCACACTAGGCTAGAGCGTTCTCTTTCTATGTTTTGAATATTACCGAAAATCTTCTTTTTTTGTCATATTTCTGTAAGTGATTCTGGACCAAAGGTTCAACGTTAGAGTATCAGTCTTTATTTGGGTGATATTCACCTCAATGAACAAAATATGCAGATTTGTTTGTTATCGTTGTTTGCTAATTTTTGCGAAGTTTTTTTTTCTTAATTCTGAGGGTTGGGAACAGCAGAGAAGGTCTCAAACTGATCCAGCCTTAGGTATCCAAACTCACCCTTACTGATCTAAGATCAGGCTGCTATCACATTCGTCTTAAAGATTACAGAGATCAAATTGGAACTCATTTAAAGGGATATAGCTCATTCAAAAATGAACATTTTCTGTTTATTTATTCACCCTCAAGCCTTTCGAGATGGAGGTGACTTTTTTCTTCTGTAGCATTTTAGCTGAAACTGTGCTTCTTGTTAATTAAAATGCAAGTCAACAGTCAAAAATACCCATACAGGCAACACAAAACTAACACCTAACTAAAACTAAGGAATAGTTACCCAAAAAATATAATTCTCTCATCATTTACTCACCTATTTGAGTTAGTTTCTTCTGTTGAACACAAGGAGATATTTTAAAGAATGCTGATACTGTAGCTGGTACCCATTCACTTCCATAATATATATTTTTTCCTACTTTGGAAGCCAGTGCATGCCAGCAACCAGGATTCTTCAAAATGTCGATGTTTGTGTCCACATGAGGAAGAGTAAATGATGAGGTCTCTTTAAGAAGCAAAATGATCCTGCTGTTTGTTAGGAATGCATGATTGTGTTGTGTAGGGCCCTATAATTTCCTCAATATGGAAAACTCATAAAGAATCCAGCCAAAAAAAATTATTAGCCAAACTTTGGGTGAAAAAATTTAATAAGTGGTGCACAAGGGCCCCGACTCAGAGGGCCCTTGTTGTCCTGAGCATCAAAATTGTACTTTTGATTATCCTGTATGTTCTAGACTATATTAAAAAGGAACACAGCGGGCACCTTGATGCCAAAATGATATGAAATTGACATCAAGCATGATATCAAAAAACGTGAAAAAATGTAAATAGATTTGATGTCAAAACTATGGTGGCTGAGAGAGCTTAACGCGCTGCAATTTAAGAAAGCACATGCAATAATACCAAAAAACACCAGCAAATTAAGAAACGATCTTCATCAATTTGACAGCACACCTGTTGCAAATTGTCACAACACAGACAACGGAAGAAAGCGCAGCAAATTGGTCAAAACACAAACAACAAAAGAAACGCGCAGAAAATTGGTCAAAACAAAACGGAAGAAACGTGCAACGGAAATGTTTCAAGAGGACCCAAAAACATGACGGACCCAGCTGAGATACGTATGTAGTTAATTTATTTAATAACGCAACGTTTCAGTTAATCATTAATTAGGCTGATCATTTACAAAAGACAACGGAATCGTGTAATCAGGATATTAAAATAAACGAAAAACAACTCACCTTTCAAAGACCACCAATCACTTCACTGAACAACAGTCACGGCGGGTCCGTATCTCAGCTGGGTCCGTCATGTTTTTGGGTCCTCTTGAAACATTTCCGTTGTGTTATGTAGCTGTTTGCTTCACGTTTCTTCCGTTGTGTTTTGACCAAATTGCTGCGCTTTCTTCCGTTGTGTTTTGACCAATTTGCTGCGCTTTCTTCCGTTGTCTGTGTTGTGACAATTTGCAACAGTTGTGCTGTCAAATTGATGAAGATCGTTTCTTAATTTGCTGCTGTTTTTTGTTATTGCATGTGCTTTCTTAAATTGCAGCCGTTAAGCTCTCTCGGCCACCGCACAAAACCTTTGACATCCACACATTGATATTCTTTTGACCACCCAAAAAATGAAAGGTTTTATTCACTGGACTTTATATCTCTAACATGCATGTACAGTAAACTACCTTAATATTAAAAAAGACCTCTAACAGTGGCATCAAAAATTGATTACAGAACTGTCATGTAATCGACTTTTGACATGTTTTTGATGCTAGTGTTAAATGCCAATGCATCGACATCAACTTCATTTTCATTTTTTATGTGTTTTTTTTTTTTTTTACGGGTTTTTAGTTGTCGTTTTGACATCAAGGTGGCCGCTGGGAACATTTTGTTCCTATGTGCAATCTCAATGGAAAACACTGAATTCACGGATTCCCAAAACGTATTATACATTATGTAACAGGACTTTTAAAAAAAAAATTTACATTTTGTATATGTTTTTATTTTATTCTAAAAGTGTCAACAGTCATTAACTCGCATTATATGAATCACCAAAGCCCTGAGTTTCAGCTAAAAATCTTCCATAATGTTCTACTGAAGAAAAAAGTCACCTACATATTAATTGTCCTATGGGTGAGTAAATCAAAATTAGAATTTTTAGACGAGCTATTCCTTTAAGGTCTGAAGTGGTTTTATAAACATGTTGAAACACTATTACAGACTTTGATGTGAAGTTGGAGATCGGAGAGTCTTTCACTCACTTATTCACACAGACACACACCTGACATTTGTGCCAAACACAGACGACTAACTTGAAGTATTTTCCGCCAATTACGAAAACAAAAAACTACCTTACGAAGACCACAAACGGTCTTTGGTTTTGAAACAAAAAACAAACAAACTGTCTTCAACGGGTTTTGAAGGATGGCGTTATCAAAGCAATGAGAAACATGAGGATGAAGACAATCCCTCGGAACAGCGAGACACTCGTTTTGGTCTTCGTCCACATTTCCAACGAGCCCTGTAAATACTTTCCCATGTGTAATTCCGACTTCAAGTATTATTTTACATCATCCAATGTGATGCACTCTTTAAATGCAGTATTGTTCTGTTTTTCAATTGCGTGAAGAAGGTAAGAGATGGTACAGTACTTATGAAGAGTACGAGCTTGGTACGATGCTATTAAAAGCATTCGGGGAAAACACCTTGATGACCTACTTGAGCTGCCAATCACTAATCCTTTATCTCGATGGCGGGGACCACTTTTGTTGGACAGTATTTGCATTCCCCTTTTGCCATCTACGAACTTGAAGCTCCACGAAGTCAAGAAGAAGGAACATATGAAGGAGTGAACAAAATAAAGAGTGGCCTTAGGAAAACATGACTTTTATATTCCCTCACTTTATAAAGCGGCTTAAGGCCAGGGGAGTGTGTGCAGACGACGGTATGCGTGTGTTTTTTGTGCGTGCGACTGAGTGCGAGGATATGAAAATCTTTATGTAATCCGTTCATTTACTTCTCTCACGTTCCTGCTCCAATACTTTTTCTTCTGCTGGTAGGAGTGTATCCTGTATAATTGTGTCTTAGAAGATAAACGTTGACCTTACTGTACTGTTTTCTTGGTAGCTGAAAAAAAACAATGTTTGACAGATGTACAACAAAAAAGTTATTGACTTTTTTTTTATTTCCCATTGATTTTTTTCCAATATTTTTTAAAAATGTTACGTAATTATTTTTTCACAGTATATCAGAAATAAAAGCACTGTTTTTCTAAGAATCAATGACGTATTGAATGTGTGTCTGATACTACAAATAACATCTTGACTTCTAGTTGATCATTTGGCTTATATGAAAGGCAAAGGCCTATAGATTGCGCTTATTTTACCAAAATAAAATATGATCATGCCTTCATTTTTAATCATTTAGTTAGTACGGTAAGGCCTGACTTTGCTTAGACAAAAGTCTTGTCACTTAACAGAAATAATGTACAGTATAGAATATAAAGTCATGGTGCAGTGGGAAAAGAATTAAAATTGTGCATGACTCCCATGAGCCTGGAGGACTGCATCCATACATCTTTGCAATGACTCTAATAGCTTATTTAAAAAAAGTAATCTGGAATGGCAAAGAAAGCTTTCTTACAGGACTCCCAGAGTTCATCAAGATTATTTTGGATTCATCTTCAATGCTTCCTCCTTCATCTTACCCCAGACATGATCAATAATGTTCATTTCTGGTGTCTAGGCTGGCCAATCCCGGAGCACCTTGACCTTCTTTGCTTTCAGGAACTTTGATGTAGAGGCTGAAGTATGAGAAAGAGCGCTATCCTGCTGAAGAATTTGCCCTCTCCTGTGGTTTGTAATGTAATGGGCAGCATAAATGTCTTGATACCTCAGGCTGTTGATGTTGCCCACTCTGCAGATCTCTCGCACAGCCCCATACTGAATGTAACCCCAAATCATAATTTTTCCTTCATCAAACTTGACTGATTTCTGTGAGAATCTTGAGTTCATGCGGGTTCCAACAGGTCTTCTGCAGTATTAGTGATGATTGGGATGCAGTTTAACAGACGATTCAATGAAAAATCTACCTTCTGTCTTTTCCAAGTAATCAACAAGACGTCAAATCATTATTTGTTGCACTTACAACTGGGATCAACAACAAGACTTTTACATAATTTTAGCTTACCCAATTCACCTGTACCGCATATCTTTGGACTTGTGGGGGGAACCGGAGCACCCGGAGGAAACCCACGTGAACAGAAACATGCAAACTCCACACAGAAATGCCAACTGACCCAGCCGAGACTCAAACCATCGACCTTCTTACTGTGAGGCGACAGCACTACTGCGCCACCGTGCCGCCCACACACAGATATTATATACTGTAATATAAATATAAAATTAATATACCTCTGGTTGAATGTTAATTGAGGTCAGGAGTTGATTTGTAGACAAAACAATCAGTTCAAATCTGCTTAAAAAATAAAAATACAAACATTACAAAACTGAACATAAACATCAGGAGATGTACACTGTAAAAAATGCAGGGTTCCACACAAATCATTCATGTTGTCCCGACACAAATCGATTAAGTTAACTTAACACTTTTAACAAATTTATGTGGATTGAAAAATTAAGTTGTCCCAATGAATTTAATTAAGTAGTTTGAACAAATAAAAAACATATATATATATATATTGTGTGTAGGATACAAACATCATTTAAATTATAGACCTATTTTATTATATTTACCCCAAAATGGAAATGTTGTCATCATTTAGGCCAGCTCACCCTCCACTTGCTCCAAACCTGTTCTTCTGTTGAACACAAAGGAAAAATGTTGGGGGGGGAGGGGGGTTAGCCATTGACTTCATCATTCATTTAGTTAGTTAGTTAGCTCGTTTCTAAATTAGTTAAGTTCGTTGTTCCTACAATGGATTTTGGCTGTTTTCTTCAACAAATTAATTGCTAAACATTTAGAACCACTTGAAGGTGAGTAAATGGGTGAGGCAATTTTCATTTTGGGTGAACTAATAAATCCCTTTTTAAGTGATGGCGACAGTGATACATTCAGCGAATACCTTTTTCTGGTATCATCTGACTCGCTCAGTGATTCGTTCGCAATGATTTTACAGAAAGATTCGTCAATAATGAATCGATGGATTACACTTCAGTGTTTGGACTCTCAGTAGTGAATATTAATCAGTGTATCCAGGGCCGGATTAACCAATGGGCATTATGGGCACAGGCCCAGGGGCCCGTGCACACTTGGGGCCCCTGTGAGGGGGAAAATGCTGATTTTGGAGTGTATTTAGGCTAAGTGCAGATAGAGCACCTCGATGGAATAAGGATTTGAGCGATTTCTGCCCATCCATGTTTGATTAATAGAAACAAAACTAGAAAGCGCAACCAAGCGTAGCGTAACTCCTAAAGCGCACGGCAGCACCTTATGACGTGATCGATCATCAACCCGGTTCCAATCCGGCGTCTGATAAACTCATTTTTCCTCATTTCCCCATTACATGTCAGATTGGAAATACATTTATTTTTAATAGAAGATAAATATTTTAGTTTAAGAATAAAAATGTAATATAAAGTCACAAGTGTCTCGTCGGTATTTAGTAAGGTTTAGCCTGTTTCATATGTGTATAAACAGCATGTAAAGAGGTATTTTAAACATTCTATAAACAGTCATTTTCCACCTGGTGTTAAATGTTAGCAACATCTAAATATAACTCATTTAAATTTACAATGAATTCCCTTTAAAATATGTATTTTAGTAGTACTTCAGTAAACTTTATCAAGTAGCCTATACTAAAAACCATTAAATAAACCTGTGCTTTAAATGCTTTAAAAATAAGTGTATCATATGATACACGGATTACTATTAAACCACACTGAACTGAACTGAACTGAACTTCAACACTGAAAACTAGACTGACACGGTTTTAATTTACTATAACCTTCTAAGTGAAGCTGCTTTGACACAATCTACATAGTAAAAGCGCTATACAAATAAAGGTGACTTGAATTGAATTCAAAATTTCGCTTCAACACCATGCATTCCTATCTGTACCTACCTATCCGCTTAAAAAACAAAATCCAGAGAGTCGACTGACATCTAGTGGCTCTGGGATGAGTCTTGTATTGGAAGCTGCAGTGTAAACCTCCTGCCGGCCGGTGGCGCCAGAGCCGCAGTGAAAGAGCCGGCCTCGAAGCTCTCAGCGCAGAAGCAGAGCGCTGACAGAAGGGAAGATGGCGGCGACAATGCTGAGGTCGCTCTCCAGGCTCGGACGTCCTTCAGTGTTATTAAACAGTAATGTCAGCTCTCCAGCCTGTGCTGTGATTCAGACGAGGTACAAACAGTACGGTCATTAACACACTGCAAATTTAATCATTGGTTTGGCGTGGCAGCGGCTTGCTAGTGGTGGTGTTGTTATTATGGTTTAGCAACCGGTATTTCTGCGACTTAGATTGATTGACAAGCATGCAAATGTACAATATTGCAAACCTGGCATGTTTATATACTTATTGGCGCATTGATTGTAAATTTCGTTTTCACCTTGTCAATTTTTCGATCATCTGTGGAAAAAAACGGGCTTGAAGCTAATTGTTTTGTTGTTTAAGCTCACGTTTCATAACGCTCACATTTTTATCTCTAATAAATCATGGCTTTTAGGTTTTCTTAATTGCACATTGTTTTTTAAATACGTTTTCCAGTTTGCAATCACCACCAATATTTGTAAGTAAAATAACCCACAAAAATGGCGACACAAATGTGTTTTAGCGAGTGTTAATTGAAGTTTTCAAAATATAAAGTTTTAAAGTATTATATATATATATAACTTTTTATACTACCTGTATTGATTGTATATTAAGCTTTTCCTTTTTATGCTGGTTCTCCTCACTTGCCATTAGAGACAAAAATCGCCTTTAAAACTTAGTCTAGACTTGCTCCAAGATCATTGGTTTGCTTCTGCGGAGCCTAGCAGAGTTACATGAACAGATTGAGGTAAAGTTGGTTTTATATTTGCACATTCAGACTTTCACCTTCTTAATATAATTTCAGAAAAATATTCTTTGCGGCTGTTATATAGGGAAATCATATTAGCAGCCAATGACTACTGAAGTACAACATTGTTCAAAGTCAATTAAATACTTTTCAAACATTTATAAATGTGCGAATATAAAACCAACTTTACCTCAGTCATGAACAGCAAATGATCTGGAAAACTCAAAGTTTGATAGGAGATAATTCCCATCCTCTGAAGCCTTTTTTGTTCTGTTGACCTCTGGAAGAAGGTTTAGAAGCATTAAATGCCCTTCTAACAGACACAAATTCACCTTTGTCCCTGAGCCAATAAGGCTTTAAAACATTATGTTTTAGCAAATGTAAAATTTTGAATATATTAGTTTTTCCTATGTTTTTTAAGTACTATTTGTGAAGTTATTATGAAGCATGCTGGATTGTGTTTTTAATATTGTTTGTAAGTGATCTTTTATGTGTTTGTTGTAAATGATGCTACTGCCCTAATTTAATTGCCCCTGGTGGGATTAATGAAGTTGTTAAACCTTAAACCTTTATTATAATTCAATAATACCATACTATAATTCCAGAAAACTATTCTTTGCCAATACTAAATATGGAAATCATATTAGCAGTCAATGACTATCAAAGTACAATATTGTTTACAGTCAATTAAGAAGTGCTAATGTTGTTTTAAAGTCATACTTGCATGCGACTTCAGACTGAATATTCAAAAGTACTGTGGTTAACAATATAGAGACTGAATGTGTGAGTATAAAACCAACTTTACCTCAATTATATTCTCGATACTTTATTTAATACGAATATTGAAATATGAAGAAATTAAGTCTTTATTTGGACAATTTCTTCTAATTTATTCAGTGGAGTGTGAAAATTACTTTCCTGTTTGAATTAAAGCTCCTTTCTGATCCAATTTCAGATATTTCTAGCTGCTGGACTCATAACTACTTAGTATTTTAAACATACTTTGATCATATTGTTAAAGTAAATCATGATTCTAGTGTTTTTAGACATTTGTGCTGGAAATCAAAGGAACATTCATCAGTTGATTTATTTAGATTTAGAACATTCCGTTTACCCATTTCAATAAGAATGTGTTAATGATTAAATAAATTAACAAGTAATGAAGATCAGTATGATTGAAGATGTATTTACATTTGATCATACTGATGTATTGCGCTCGCTAAAAGTGTTTTTATTATTTATTTTAAATTAAAAATTTCTGTACAGTTGGATTTAAAAATGACTTTAAAATGGTTTCAATTTACTTTTATGAAAAATCCAGAAACCCTGTTTAAAACACCTCTTGATTTGATAATCTTTCATCCTATGCACATTTGAGCGTTCATAAGACAGCACAAGCACTATATTCCACCTAAATATTTCATACAGATGAAACGAGTAATATAGAAGACAAAGTGTTTGGATGTTTTTTAGGCAAGGCAAGTGTATTTATATAGTACATTTCATACACAGTAATAATAATTCCAAGTGCTTCACATAGAAAATTAAAATGACTAAAACAGATAAAAATGTGTTAAAACGTGTAAAGATAATAAACGAATGAAAAAGAAAAACATAATAGTGCGATTTGGTAAAGGCACAGCTAAACAGATGTGTTTAAGTCTTGATTTGAATGTACCTAATGTTGGAGCACATCTGATCATTTCTGAAAGCTGATTCCAGCAGCAGGGGGCTGAAGGTGGATTCAGTCTGCTTAGAATGAACTCTTGTAATTTCTAATTTACTTGATCCTAATGATCTGAGGGGTTTTTGTATTCCGTGAGCATATCTGTAATGTGTTGAGATCCTAGGCCATTTAGAGATTTAGAAGACAAAGAGAAATCTATTCTGAATGTGACTGGGAGCCAATGTGTGAGGACAGGTGTGATGTGCTCGGATTTTCTGGTTCTGATTCTGCAACTGTCTGACTGTCAAAAAGAGGATGCTTAAAATTAATTTTGTCACATTATATAATTGTAAAAATACAAGTGACTGTGTATATCATAACATGCAAACATCTTATTCTTGAAGGTTTATCACACATTCACATGCATTATATGTGCAAATCAATGACACCACAGTATTTGTGCTCTTCTATTCAGGCTGAGAAACCAAACTGCTAAACATATACTCGTGGAATGCCCTATTTTTAATGTTATAAGACAACGATTTTTATCTGTGTAGACTTTTAATGAAATATTTTTAAATGTTAATCTTTCAAAATTGTTCAATTTTTATCAAAAGTAAACCAGTAAACCATTTATCAAAAGTTTTAGATTTTAATCTTTTATATTATTATTATTATTCATGTATTTTATGCTATGTATTATTTGTTGATGTTGATGACTTTGTGTTGTTAAAATATTTTTTTTAATTATAGTGATATTTATAAAATGTGGTAACCTTGATCTGTTTTTTTTTTCTGCCATGATAGTCAGAAGTTGATATGGCAATAAACTCAAAGCTCTCTCGGTCTCTATTCAGGCAGAAGCAATGGCAGCCAGATGTGGAGTGGGTGGAGCAGTTCTCTGGAGTGGTGATGTATCCAACTCCCGCCGTTGCCAAATGGACGCCTCCACCTTGGAATGGTTTGTTTGATTTTTGGCCTTTTTAATTCCATTTTGAAGCAGCATTCAGGACAGATCATTTCCTTTCAGATAAGGATCCACCAGCACAGAAGGATTTGTCCAACCTCACCATCAACTTCGGGCCTCAGCACCCGGCAGCTCATGGAGTGCTGCGTTTGGTGATGGAGCTCAGTGGAGAATCTGTGAAGAAATGTGACCCTCACATCGGCCTCCTGCACCGCGGCACGGAGAAACTGATAGAGTACAAGACTTACTTACAGGTACTAACTAATGGAGAATATCTCATGTGATGCAACTCTTTTGCTATCTACGGGTCATAGAATTTCTGCAGTTCATGGGGTTTTAAAATGTTTGTTCCACACATTAAACGTCAGGAAATTTTTGGATTTGTTTGTCAATGTCCAACTTTGTCCCTTTAAATTTTAGTTTACATTTATCAATGTATATATTAGAGATTCTGATTTCCGTTCATTTTCTCAATCGACAACCACCACTTGTTATCCAAATAATTAATATTAATATTAAGTTTTGAAGAAATATTTTTTTTCAGATTAATATCATTATCAATTAATAATAAAAGAAATGGAATTGACATGTCTGTTTTGTGTCTGACACATTGAATATTACATTTTTAATATATTGATGTATTGTAACGTATGCAAACAACAGCATACAGAACAATTTTGGCCATCAACTCATCTATGTCAGCCTGTGGCAACTAGCAATATCCTTTATTTTGCTATATAACTAATAATATATACAGTCATGCTTGAAATACCCCTGGCAAATTCTGACTTAAAGTTACTTTTATTCAACCAGCAAGTTTTTTGGGGCCAGAAATGACACGTGTTTCTACAATAAGACGATGTACAAGAGGCATCATTGTGGAGTAAATAAAAATTCTCAGCATTTATTTACATTTCAACAAAAACAACATTAAGTCAGAATTTGCCAGGGGTATGAATAATTTCATACTTAACTGTATAAAACTAAATATAACTACTATTGAGCAATCAAAGAAGCAAGTAGGGAGCACTTCACAACCACACAAACCGCAAGTACTTAAGATTGTTTCCAAAATTTGAGGTCAATTATCTATTGTTCTCATAGTGGCTATTAAAGTCATGCAAAAAAAAAAATTATTCAAGCTAAAACCATTTTAATATTGCTTTTAATTTTTACATATTATTTAAATGTTATATATGTAAGCTCAACAGTAAAAACAGACGTTCATTAAATGTCATGGATTTGCATGCGGTGCAGAAATGTACACAATAACTGGTAAAAAGTGTGTAGTTCTGTGAATTTATGCACAGTTGAAAGGAAGAGAACTAAATATTTTTATCCTGCAGTATTTCTTTAGCTAGGCTATGTGGTGTTTTTTTAAGTCGTGCTTGCTTCGTAGAATGGTTCCCCAGTAGTGCAAAAATATCTGATTTACTTTCAGTTCCTTTATGTTAAACTGTAGAGCATTGCAGACTTCTGATAAAATGCATTGATAATATTTATACTTCAACGCTGGGTAGATCACTTGGAATAAACTGCCAAATTCAGGCTAAACATAACTTTCTGAAAAGTTTTTATTACAAACAAGGCATTAATAAGCTGTCGTAACTGAGCTGTTATATGATGCTGACTGTTATATGAATAAGACTTTGATCTTTTTTTTGTTGTTGTTGTTTGAAATCCGGCCTTATGGGATTAATTGGAAATGAACAGGAGAATGTAAATTTCCTGTGTCTGATACCAAACCTGCTTTGATTCTGTACATTATTGTGAAATGGCAAATGGAATGGGATGAATGTGCAGATAACACATTGTATGAAGTGGATCCATTAGTAAATGAAAGATATAATTAGTATTATGATATAGAATTGTTCAAGACTTACACACTCATATTTATCGAAAGGGGAACAGAAACATATTTGTGTCGTGAGAATATTTTGACTATAAAATATTTTAAAAGAATGTATATTTTAAAAACTTAAATTAGAGAGAGTTTCTATTCAGGAAATGTTTGAAGGGAAACTGTTTAAGGGTTTAAATATAACATTTCTGGGGAATTGTACTGTACAGTATTTATCTTTCATCAAATTGGAATTTTTTTATTTGAATGTAATGCATGTTTGTTAAGAAACACTTATGATTGTAATTTGTAAACTGAATATTCATCACCAATGTTGCCATGTGTATAGCCAATGCTGCTGATATGGCATTAAAACAAATATAAATAAGCTTGTCTTGCATGTTTGTGTTGCTGCAGGCTCTTCCATACTTCGACAGACTCGACTATGTGTCCATGATGTGTAATGAGCAAGCATATTCTCTAGCCGTCGAAAAGCTTCTTAACATTCAGGCTCCACCCCGTGCACAGTGGATCAGAGGTGAGGAACAAAACTGAAACGCTTTCAGCATGGTTTACAATCATTAACTGGATTAAACAAGATTACCAAAATAGTCCGGTTATAACCACTTTTTGGTGAACGATCAGCCTAATAATCAATACTAAAATACTACATTATAATTGGCTTGAGTTTCTATTAATTAACTATAATTAAGATTTTACATTTATTTTATAATGATCATACAATAGTATAATATTGCGAAATGATTTAGATTACAAACACCTACAAAATTTACTGGTATCTATGTTTTATCTTCTAATACTTTGTTTTCTTAGTATGATTTCCATTTAGTGCTAGTACAATATCTTCTAGTCTAGTTCTTATTAATTAGTTATAAGTGCATATTCACAATCTCCTAGTTTTATTTTCATACCAGATTCCTATTATTTATTGAATAGGTTATAAGATCTATTTATTAGGCACCAGTTCTCTAATGAATGAGTACTAGTATCGATTAAAGAGACAACAGTATTTAGTCAGTAGATACTAGTTAAACAGATACTAGAATCTGTTATATAGATACTAGTACTAAGTTGCCAATGTATATAGCCAATGCTACTGATAAGGCATTAAAACATAAATAAATACTAGTACTTATTTTGATTCTACTCCTTCTGAAATGCATAGAAGATGTTGATTAATATCTGAGTTAGTCTGTATCAGCTAAGTGTGTTAAATTGGTTTCTGCAGTTCTGTATGGAGAAATGACCCGTATCATGAACCACATCATGGGCATCACCACTCATGCCCTCGACATTGGCGCCATGACCCCCTTCTTCTGGATGTTTGAGGAGCGAGAGAAGGTTATCTATTTTTAAAACTGCTATTCCTTTGTGCTTCGCTATAGTTTAATATTTAACTTTATTATTAGATGTGTTTTGTGAGAGCAGGCAATTTAATAAGAATTTAAATTTAAAATTTAATGGGGTATACATTTATGTAGCTACTATATTCATATATCTGAAGGTTTATGTTTAGTTTGTTCTTAATATTTTTACTTGAGGTTGCACAATTAATCGTAATTAAACCGCTATATAAGATGTGGCTGCAATTTTTGAGAGTTAAGAAAACGTGTTCAATAAAATGTATTATAAAATTATTAATAATAATAGACTCGTATAACAGCAATAATATTTTAAATTAATACATTTTATTTTTGTGCAAAATTTTGCAATCCTATAGATGAGTACCTTTTGTTTGAAAAGAAAATGCAATTAGATTTTCTCTACAAATTGTGCAGCTTTAGATTTTTATTTTTTTGCGTTTAATGTATTGCAATATTCTAGTTCAACATTATTATTATCATTATTGTTATTTGACAGGAAGTAATGACTTCTAAAATTCTTTTTTTTATTTTATTTTTTATAATTGACAAATAACTGTTTGTTGCTGCTCTGTCAATGATTATACTAATCTGTTGGTTATTTGTGTGCAACTTACTCACCATTCATATGGTTGTCTTTCCAGTTGTTTGAGTTCTATGAGCGCGTGTCTGGAGCCAGGATGCATGCTGCATATGTCAGACCCGGTGGAGTTCATCAGGTAAACTTTCACACACAATGCTAAATAAAAACTCCTCAACTTTTCTGATTATATATAAAATATAATAATGTCATTTCGCCATAACTCGCTGAACTCTTTCATTTTAGGACATGCCTCTTGGTCTCATGGATGACATCTATGAGTGGTGCAAGAATTTCTCTATTCGCATCGATGAAGTTGAAGAGGTATGTAGATCACAGTTTCAGTTGGGAATTTAACCAGTATTAATATATAAGGAATGTCCTGCTCCAACTCAACTTTTAATATGAAGTTTCTGCCAAAAGTCCCAATCTGGTGCTTGTGTTTTCTAGTGCTAGGTGCATGTTTTGATTCAATAAAGGGATAGTATTTTCATCACTATTTACTCCCACTCTGGAGGTTCTAAACCAGAGGTGTCCAAACTCTGACCTGGAGGGCCAGTGTCCTGCATATTTTAGTCCCAACTCCAATTAAACACACCTCAACCAGCTAATCAAGTTCATTCTAAATATACTAGAAACTTTCAGGGAGGTGTGTCAAGGAAGTTGAAACTAAACTATGCAGGACACTATCCTCAAGGACTGAGTTAGGACACCCCTTTTCTAAACCTTTAGGAAATACTTTCTTCTGATGAACACAATGATGAGTGAAAAACAGTGTTGGGTGACAAGACAATGTAGGGTGAAAAAAGCAGCATGTTTTCCAACAGTCTTCAGAATATCTTTGTTTGTGTTCTACAGAAGAAAGTGGGTTTGGAACAAGTGGAGGGGATGTAAATTATGAAAGATTTTCATTTTGGGTGAAATTAAAAGTGGATTAATACCCATCCAGTGAATATGCTTACATAGATCAGTAATCAGTTTCTTTAGCTTTAGTTGTAGATTATATTAAAATTGGTAGAGTAATTGGTATTAATTGGTATTAATCTCTGTTGTGTTTAGATGTTGCAATGCAATGTTGCACAATCAAACTTCACCTCAATCGAATGCAGTACTTCCCTAAAATACTTTCACAATACTTTTCAAAATTGTGATTTTTGCATATAGAGACGTAATTCTTTGGCTGCGTCTGAAACCGCATACTTCCATACTATACAGTACGCTAAAATCAGTATGCGTGCCGAGTAGTATGTCCGAATTCATAGAATTCGAAAATCAGTATGCGAGAAGTACCTGGATGACTTACTACTTCCGGTGAGATTCTGAAGTGCACATCCCATGCACGCTGCGCTATCCCATGATGCCCCACAATAGAATTCATGAATGGGAGTGAAGCGACGCAACTGACGCAGGTAGGTCACGTGTCTGTGACAAAATGGCGGATGTAGTATGTCCGAATTCCATTCATACTTCTCACATTCATACTGTATAGAACGTACTTTTCTAACAGCTGAGTAGTACGCTTAAATTCAAATGCAGTACCTACTGAGTAGTAGGCGGGTTCGGACGCAGCCTTTTTTATATGTTTTTGTTATGTTTTAAATGAACACAACTGCTCATTGTTTCAGTTGCTGACCAATAATCGTATCTGGAAGAACAGAACTGTTGGTATCGGTGTCATTGGGGCTGAGGAGGCACTTAATTATGGCTTCAGGTAAAACTGTATTATTATGAAGTGAAGATGATTGGTCAGCTGAAGTGTCTCATATGCTTAAACAGATATTATTTGTTTTTATATAGGCAGTGCAGAATTATTAGGCAAGTTGTAGTTTTGAGGATTAATTTTATTATTGAACAACAACCATGTTCTCAATAAACCCAAAAAACTCATTAATATCAAAGCTGAATATTTTTGTAAGTAGTTTTTAGTTTGTTTTTAGTTTTAGCTATTTTAGGAGGATATCTGTGTGTGCAGGTGACTATTACTCTGCATAATTATTAGGCAACTTAACAAAAAACAAATATATACCCATTTCAATGATTTATTTTCACCAGTGAAACCAATATAACATCTCAACATTCACAAATATACATTTATGACATTCAAAAACAAAACAAAAAAACAAATCAGTGACCAATATAGCCACCTTTCTTTGCAAGGACACTCAAAAGCCTGCCATCCATGGTTTCTGTCAGTGTTTTGATTTGTTCACCATAAACATTGCGTGCAGCAGCAACCACAGCCTCCCAGACACTGTTCAGAGAGGTGTACTGTTTTCCCTTCTTGTAAATCTCACATTTGATGATGGACTACAGGTTCTCTATGGGGTTCAGCTCAGGTGAACAAGGAGGCCATGTCATTAGTTTTTCTTCTTTTAGACGCTTTCTTGCCAGCCACGCTGTGGAGTACTTGGACACTATGATGGAGCATTGTCCTGCATGAAGATCATGTTTTTCTTGAAGGATGCAGACTTCTTCCTGTACCACGGCTTTAAGAAGGTGTCTTCCAGAAACTGGCAGTAGGACTGGGAGTTGAGCTTGACTCCATCCTCAACCCGAAAAGGCCCCACAAGCTCATCTTTGATACCAGCCCAAACCAGTACTCCACCTCCATCTTGCTGGCGTCTGAGTCGGATGGAGCTCTCTGCCCTTTACCGATCCAGCCACGGACCCATCCATCTGGCCTATCAAGACTCACTCTCATTTCATCAGTCCATAAAACCTTTAAAAAAATCAGCCTTGAGATATTTCTTGGCCCAGTCTTGACGTTTCAGCTTGTGTGTCTTGTTCATTGGTGGTCGTTTTTCAGCCTTTCTTACCTTGGCCATGTCTCTGAGTATTGCACACCTTGTGCTTTTGGGCACTCCAGTGTTGTTGCAGCTCTGAAATATGGCAAAACTGGTGGCAAGTGGCATCTTGGCAGCTGCACGCTGACTTTTCTCAGTTCATGGGCAGTTATTTTGCGCCTTGGATTTCCACAGGCTGCTTGCGACCTGTTGACTATTTTGAATGAAACGCTTGATTGTTCGATGATCACGCTTCAGAAGCTTGGCAACTTTAAGAGTGCTGCATCTCTCTGCAAGATATCTCACTATTTTGGACTTTTCAGAGCCTGTCAAGTCCTTCTTTTGACCCATTTTGCCAAAGGAAAGGAAGTTGCCTAATAATTCTGCACACCTGATATAGGGTGTTGATGTCATTACACCACACCCCTTCTCATTACAGAGATGCACATCACCTAATATGCTTAATTGGTAGTAGGCTTTCGAGTCTATACAGCTTGGGGTCAGACAAAATGCATAAAGAGGATGATGTAGTCAAAATACTCATTTGCCTAATAATTCTGCACTCCCTGTATTTATTTTAGTTTAGTATAATATTATTTATTTTTTGTTATTTTCCGAAAGTTTTTACTTAAAACAATCTAAATAATCAGCCAGTGGATTAAGTAAAATCTTGTTTTCATTTTAAAGTTATTTTGAGGTTTATTTTATTTACCTCACTGGCAGATATTGAGCTTTTTTAAAGAAAAAAAATTAAAAGTTTAATTTTGTCTTTTTCTTCTTTGAAAACCAAACAATTGTCTGTATGTGTCTAAAAATGCTTCCTGATTGAAGATTTCTCAGATATTTAGAATATAAACAAAAAAAAAAAACATGTTTGCAGTGTACATGGTCATTATACCATTGCTAAAACATCAACTTCAGTAAGGGTCTAAGACATTCGTACAGCACTGTAAATATATTTCACTATTGTTTGACTCAATCGTTATGTGTTTTTTTCAGTGGAGTGATGCTCAGAGGATCAGGCATTAAATGGGATCTGAGAAAGACTCAACCATATGACAAATATGATGAGGTGGAGTTTGACGTGGCCATTGGAACTCACGGCGACTGCTACGACAGGTCAGTGTTTTAGCTTGAGTTAGCAGCTTCATGAGGCCCCGAATGACAGGAAACGACAACCACAGAGTATAAATTAGTTTTAGACTCTGGCTAATTTTCTCACCACATAGGCTGATAGTATCACGTGTGAAATGTGTTAAAACAACATTCTTGTGAAGCTTGATGGCAAATAGATAAATAAGGAATTTGATTAATCATATTGAAATTCATCAGTGATTATTTCCATTGACTCATTGTTTTCAAACACTGGAAGAGATTCAGATATAACCATGCTTGTTTTCCATTGGGTTTTATTAATAACAAATGTGAACGTTTTCAGATATCTGTGTCGGATTGAGGAAATGAGACAGTCTCTGCGTATCATGCTTCAATGTCTCAACAAAATGCCTGCTGGCGAGATTAAGGTTGATGACGCTAAAATAGCCCCGCCAAAGAGATCTGAGATGAAGGTGAGATATGCTTGCCAATGTATATTGCACTCAAATAGCTGATTTTATGTTGATTTCAACATGCTAGACAAGCTTATTCAAGGTCCAGTATGACGTAATATACTGGATAGATACCTAATGCCTTTTTTTAATGCCACCCTAATGCCACCCCACCCACCCACATAGCCATTTGGTCAGTGAGATCAGTCTTTTTTGTTACACAGAAGTGAACCATTGCAAGACTCTTTGCGAGACAGTTCTGCTCATTAGATATGTATTGCATTCAGCACTGTCCTGAATTAACTATTACCATGTTAGATGTTTGCATGTCCTAAGATGTAATAGTATGGTTCGATTCAAACCTTTGAACTGTTCATTTGTACCAATAATAATGCATATTATAGAGTGAACATTAGAAATGATAAAGATTATATAAATGATATGCACTGTTGTTCAGACCTTTTAGGGTCTGAAAGGTCCTGTGATGTTGAAAAGATTCTTATACCCACCAAGGCAACGTTTTCTTTATAATATTTCATAATATTCTTTACAGACATTAGCTTTGTGCTGACAATTAGTTGTAATTCAAAAACTATTTATGTTTTGGTAATGTCTCTTGCTGTTTAAACTTATTTTTTCTTTTAATTGTTTGCAATATTATCACTGGCAATAATGTAATGTTTTATGGTTATGGTAAATCAAGAAAAAATAATACCTTTTATTTTTATTTACAGTGCGTTTCATTGCAGTTAATTTTTATTTTATTCTCTGTAACAAGGATGGTTTTAGTTTATACTGTAAAATAACTGCTCTTACTCTAAACTTCCATTAAAAATAACGTTGAAAGCCCCAAACTCAAAAACTTTTCTTATTTAGAGTTTTTGCCTTGTTTTTCTAGTCTAAATATCTAAACATTCTCGAACCAAGAAGCATTGTCTTGACAAGTAAAAAATATTGCAAAATAATAAGTCAAAATTAAGTGATTTTACTCAAAACAAACAAAATAATCTGCCAAGGGGGTAAGTATAATAATGTACACTGAGTCTGATCTGTATTAAATAATCCATTACAAAAAAAACATAAAACATTTCGGAGTCCGTTTAAGCAGTGATGCTTTGTTCTCCTCTCTCTTCTCCAAAGTAGAAAAAGAAAGAGGAATAGGCTGCGTAGTTTGTTCATCCAATGCTACATTGAGGAAGGAGAGTTCAGATCATTATCAAAGAGCTGCGCTATGATTATCCTGAAATGCAAAGTGTAATTCAGGAAATCAGTGGAATTTTGATACGTTGCTTGTGATTCACACGTTCACGTACGTAATCAAATCTTGAACAGAGACTGGCAGTACCATAGACATTAAGATGATGGCCGTGTTAACGTGTCAAAGCAACAGACCGAAAGTGGATCATGGTTTCTTTTATAATGTCTATGAGCAGTAGGTCAAAAGTATGAACATGCGCATGCACACACACAGACACGCACAAAGCAGCAGCAGGTTAGAGGTGCGCCAGTCACTGAATCCAGCATATAGGGGTCCTCAACTGTCCGCAACATTCAGTCTTTATTTTATCATTTATTTTTTATGATGGACGAAAGTTTTGGAGGCATCGTGTCAATACGATTCACACAATGTGGGGTTGAAAATTACGTATGAACATTTTGGATTCAGTATGCAATAACCTTTAGACCTAGACTTACTTTATTTATATAACAACAGATGTTGACCATTGTGCTGTAAACGAATTGTATTTAAATTATCAAATAAGATCAAAGGAATAAAGCAACACACAACATGAAACAAACAAAAAACAACAACGTAAGCTCAGCTAACTCTGGTATTTAAAACCTTTTCTAAAAGGTGAAGTTTCAGTTTGCCCTTGAACACAGATTAAATAGAGGTTATTCTAATAGAGAGAGGTAGACCGTTCCACAATTTGGGACTCACAACAGAAGAAGCCCGGTCTCCCCCTTTTTTATTTTTATTTTTTTAATTCTATATTTATTGTATGCCCATATTCACAAAATATTAACATCAAAATGCATAGATATGTTACAAAGTGTACAGTCTTAAAAATGGAAGGTAACAAAGAAATGAATATAAAAAACATAAATAAGTAAAAAAATAAGTACAATCACACCATTTTAGTCTTTAAGTAGAGGTCAAAACAAAATTGTAAGTGAATGACAAGGTTCCTGTGTTAATTTAAGAGAGTTCTTTTATGTATTCCCAAACGGGAGACCAAATTGACCAAAATCTGTCAGATTTTTTATGTTTATCATAGGTCGGTTTTTCTAATGGTAGCCATGCAGCAATTTGTGACATCCACATCTTGAAAGATGGGACCTGTGATGCAGACCAAAGTAGCAAAATACATTTTTGTCTCCCCTTTTAACAATTTCTGACTTAATGACTTTAAACATCTAGCAGATATGATAACAGTCACAAGTTCAGAAATACAAGAAGGTGCCAGACCATTTAACACCTTAAAAACAAAGTGTAAAATTTTAAACTCGATTCTAAAACATACCAGCAACCAGTGCAGAGAGAGTAAGATGGGGGTAATGTGCTCAAATTTACAAGTGCCAGTGTATCTAGCTGCTGCATTATCGATCCAAAATAAAACATTTACTCACTAACAAATAGTTTTAAACTTTCATGAGGTCTTCTTTTAAACACAGAATAAGTTATTTTGAAAGATTTTGGAAACGGTAGCCATTGACTTCCATAGAATAAAAACACTATGGAAGTCAGCGGTTACCAATTTCCAACATTAGTCCTCCTTTATATTCACCAGAGGAAGAAACTCCAAAATATTTCGAATAAGTGGAGGGAGAGTAAATAGATCAGAATTGTTTGCATGAGCTATCCCATGAATAAATGAGGAAAGTTTACAAGCATAAACGACACTTCAATTTCAACTAAAGGACTTCCAATATTTTCTTGTTTGTGTGTGTGCATTAATGAGATCTAACATCCCTCTCATCATCTTGTGTACATGCAGACGTCAATGGAGTCTCTGATCCATCACTTTAAGCTGTACACTGAGGGCTATCAAGTTCCTCCAGGAGCCACATACACTGCTATAGAGGCGCCCAAGGTGAGTACAACAAACAAACACACACACCAGCTCTGTTCACAGGGGAAGATTTAGTGTGGGTCTCGTCTGCATTGTTCAGTGGTTTATGGTCATCATCGCATCCAGCTTGATGAGGTTTGGGCTAATTTTAAACTTGGCATGCACATGTGGGGAATGTGGCTTTGTGAAGTTGATGTCTTTGTGGTGCTGTTTTTATTCAGCAGTGCCACTGACGTCAACATCTCAATACAGCACAGCCGATGTGTGTCTGATTCTTAAAACACTAACACTTATGAGAGTTGTCATGTGAGAGAATCTGACCGATTAATGCGAGACACTGCAGGCAAATACAGTTTTATTCATGCACCTTGAGGGTTTTTTAGTCTGATTAAAAGAAAACATCCAAAATGTTCTTAATTGCTGCTTTTTTGCACTTTAGCAATTCATTTCATGGGTCCCTCGTTATTTGCGGGAGTTACTGGCAAATCCCCAAAGTAGTCAGCTTTATTTTATTATGTTATATTTCTCTCTGTTTTAAAACACATCACTACACGCTTAATACACTTTTCTCAGACAGGCGTTAACATTTTCACACTTTTCTCTTTTGTTTAAACGCTCTTAAGTTCAAAACTTCCTAGAAAAATCAGTCCAGGATTCTAGAATGAAACAAAAGATCAAAACCAATTGATCTTCATTAATTTATTCCGTAATGTTGCCCTACAGCCACGTTACTTCTACCTATATTATGTCCCAAAGTCCAACTTTTTGTGCGATGGTTTGCATGTTTCTCTGCCTTTTGGGTGCTACTGCATGTGCCTTTGACGGAGCAGAATGTTTTGTCGACATTGAGAGGAGAAAACTTGCAAACATACAGTACAGCACTTCTGATTCACACTGCAAGCGCTCAAAGATTTATGTAAATTTGGCAAGCTGAACTGCTGTACAGGAGAAACTGAACGGAGGAGATTGACTTGCATCCAGTCAGGACGCAGAACACAATGCGCTGTAGAAATAAAGCATGTCAAATTACACACAAAAAAATTTGAGAAACTGCGAGGCCATGAAAAGTAAAACACATTATAGCCAGGGATCACTGTGTTTCAGTTACAATGTGTTGTGTACTGTAAGTTTCTTCAAAAAAGTAATTAATAATTTCTAATTGCATCACTAAAACTGTATTTGAAATACTTTTCTATTTGCTTTTCATTCTGTGAATCAAACACAGTCATTAAGGGTTTTTTAAATATTTAGTTAAACTTGAATAATAAATTCATCTTATTAAAAACAGAACATTCTTTAGTTAGCAAATAGAATTGCTCAATTTGCACAATTTGTATCAAAACAATGACGCGTGTACCCTACATACCATATATTGTCATTAAATATTTCTTGCTCAATCATTTCTAAAGCATCTGAAAGACTTGACCTTCTTTAGTTTAAAAATATATTATTATTGTTGTTATTAAATATTATGCAAAATATCTGAATAACAAAAAAAAACTTCTCCGAATGTTTGCCGTATGTTGTCATGAACTGATTTCTGACTCGTCGTGTCGTAAGTATGTGCAATCATCTTGATAAATGTAACTCTTTAGTTTAAAAACAGATTTATTCTTTGCAATACATTTTTATGAAAAAAAGTACATTTACTTAGCATCTCTGAATTGAATTTTAAGGAAATGTTGAAATTATTTGCAGTATTTATGCATTATAAGTATCCAGTTAAATTACCTAAACCTTTTCCTGTTTTCATTGGAAGTTAATTTAATAGTAGAGCAATTCCATGCAAATGTCAACCTTGCCATGAAAAAAAGTTAAGTTTTCATAAAAATAGAGAAACTGTTTCTACATTATTTTTGAGTAAGCAAGTATTTTACATTACTTCAAAATGCCTCTGTCAGTGTTTTCTAACTATTATATTTGATTTATTTAAGTCACACAAGTGCCAATTTTCACATCTGTCACATCCATAATGGAGAGACGTCACACCCATTAAGAATCTTTTCCCTCATAAATACAGAAATGTCAAATAAAATAAAATCCATCATGTTTGTTCTATTGTCAGCAACTCCTATCCTTTAGATTCACATTGTTTCTTTTGGGTTGTGCCGTTTTGTGCAAAATAATGTTAACATACTTTCTATGTGACTTTGTGTTTTGAGTTTTAACTGTGAATGTCACATCCATAACGCTGGAATTGCTCAGTAACCAATTTAACACTGGTTACAATATATGTTTTAATGGGCTTTTCCTTCTCTTTCTGAGCCATTCATCTCAGCTTCAGTAGCAACCAGGGCAAACTTTGTCTTATTTGCATTCTGAATGTTTTTACAGAGGTATTTGTTCATAGATAATTTACCTGATTATACACTGTAACATTGTATTCTACAAATAATTTCAGAATTTTTATTCCTTTTCTGGCTGTCCTTCATTTTCTTCTGAATTACGGTGGGGATTTTAAAGTGGTTATCAAAATTCTCTCTGTACAGCGATAAGAATCAAAATGGTATTTGATCACCTTTTACCTTTGCAACCTTTATACAGGTCAAATTCATTAGTTCTGTTCCACAGGGGGAATTTGGTGTGTATCTGGTGTCTGACGGCTCCAGCAGGCCTTACCGCTGCAAGATTAAAGCACCCGGCTTTGCTCACTTGGTAAATAAATAATTTTAATGCAGTTATTCACTCGTTGTTAATGTTATATTTTCACTGAATATTTTGTACTTTGTGTAGAATGAGATTTATGTAGAAATCAGTGAATCACAAAAAAGATTTTAGCTTGATTTTCACATAAATATCTTTCTGTATATCTGTATCTCTCTGTCTGTCTCTTTGTGTTTGTATCTATTTAACTGTCTGTTTGTCTGCCTGTTCATCTATCTGTCTCTCTCTGTCTGTCTAATGGTAATATACTAATCCTAATGCCATGCTGATGATATTTTCTGTATTGTCCATCAGGCTGGTTTAGACAGGATGTCTCAAGGACACATGCTTGCTGACGTGGTGGCGATCATCGGTAAGATGCATGTTTTCACACTCTTGTTGTTAGAAATCTCACTTCTGCTTCCTGGTGTCTGTTGTTTAATTTATTATTTAAAATCTATGAAGAAGTAATATGAATTCCCAATTAGAAAATACTGCAAACTTTAAAATACTATTTATGAAAATATCTAAATAACAGACAAATACAAATCCTCAACGCAAGCAGACTGCATTACAGACCAGTTCAGCTTGATGTATAATGTCTCCAACATCGCCTGTAGACACAATTAGCAGCTTTATAGCAACCGTCTTTTTAAAGAAGCGCAACCGATTTAAAATAAATAAATAAATTACATTTCTGGAATCTGACTGATGTGTTTTATGTTGTTGAGTAAAATGTCAAAGTATCTTGAGTTTGTGGAAGCTTCAAACTTTAAGCGATTTAATCAAAATCCCATTCAAAAAAACCTATTGACTTTGGGACGAGGAAACCGGAACTGCTAATATACTAACTTGCTTTTGGGCTTTTGCATACAAATTAACATCATAGTTGGTCCACTCTGTAGAGTTAAAAATAAAAGCTTCAAAAAAATCTCTGTAAAGAAAAGGTGACAAAATATCACAGGCTGTTTTAACAAGAATGTTTGCTGCGACTGAATCTGTCATTAATTAATCATTGTCAGTGATAAACTGATAAATCCAAACGCTGATCTCGACTAGTTTTTGCCATTTGTGGTTGGAAAGAAAATTTCTGTTATGAATTTCAGATTTTAATTTTAGATCAAAGTTTTCTGTTTTAGCAATTTTCATAAAGTAGCAAGTGTGTTAATATACAGTTGAAGTCAGAATTATTAGCCCCCCCTTTTCTTTTTAAAATATTTCCCAATTGATGTTTAACAGAGCAAGGACATTTTCACAGTATGTTTGATAATATTTTTTCTTCTGGAGAAAGTCATATTTGTTTTATTTTGGCTAGAATAAAAGCAGTTTTTCATTTTTAAAGAAACATTTTAAGGTCAAAATTATTAGCCTCTTTAAGCATTTTTTTTTCAATAGTCTACATAACAAACCTTCATTATACAATAACATGTCTAATTATCCTAACTTGCCTAGTTAACCTAATTAACCTAGTTAAGCCTTTAAATGTCACTTCAAGCAGTATAGAAGGGTCCTGAAAAATATCTAGTCAAATATTATTTACTGTCATCATGGCAAAGATACAATAAACAGTTATTAAAAATGAGTTATTAAAACTTATATTTAGAAATGTGTTAAAAAAACTTCTCTCTGTTAAACAGAAATTGGGGGAAAAAATAAACAGAAGGGCTTATAATTCAGGGGGGCTAATAATTCTGACTTCAACTGTTTATGAGAAGTAGATAATAAAATAAGAAAAAGATTAGATGAAAATAAACCACACAGGAGTTTACTTTTTTGTGAAATAATTGTGATCAAGGCTTGACATTAACTTTTTTGATCATTAGAGACTGACTAGTACTTTTCCAAGGTTACTTTGTTGTTTGGTAATTTTAATATGCACAAATTTGACTTTGGCATGCTAAAATCACTTGATTTAAATTGTGTCATGTCCACATGCCTCTTTATTCATTTTGCTTTTTTGTGGGTTGTGTATGACCTTGATCAATGTGCATGAGCAAGTGGGTTATGGTTTCATAGTGTTGCATTGAAATTAGTTTTTATTTTACATGACTTTTCAGGGCTCAACACTAAGGATTTATCTTTTTTTTTTTCAAATTTTTATTTTTAAAAAGTTACTTATGGGCGCCACGGTGGCGCGTGAGTAGCACATTCGCCTCACAGCAAGAAGGTCGCTGGTTCGATCCCCGGTTGGGGCAGGTCCCGGTTGGGCCAGTTGGCATTTCTGTGTGGAGTTTGCATGTTCTCCCCGTGGTTGCGTGGGTTTCCTCCGGGTGCTCCGGTTTCCCCCACAGTCCAAAGACATGCGGTACAGGTGAATTGGGTAAGCTAAATTGTCCATAGTGTATGTGTGTGAATGTGTATGTATGGATGTGTTTCCCAGAGATGGGTTGTGGCTGGAAGGGCATCCGCTGCGTAAAACAAATGCCGGATAAGTTGGCGGTTCATTCCGCTGTGGCGACCCCGGATTAATAAAGGGACTAAGCCGAAAAGAAAATGAATGAATGAATGAAAAGTTACTTATTCGCCACAAATTTTCAATAATGTGTCAAAACAAAGAAAAAACAGCTGTATGCATATACTTTGTATTTAACAAAAAAATTAACATGTTAACATGTAGCCTATCTGAAACTATGCACAGGTCCCAGATCACCAATTAACTCAGATTATGGCAATGTTATTGCAAAGGATGATAATTAAACCGTATTACCAAAAATAACTAAGCAAAAGAAAGCAGATGAAAATCATACCATGTGCGAGAATGAAAGGAATTACAAATTCACTTAGCCACTAAACTCACAAAACGTAAAATAGTTACATTGTGAGATAAGGCTGGGAAAGCCTGTGTCACACCATGCACGTCATCATCCTCTCATTTGGTATTCACCTGCTTTCTTTTGCTCGTGCGAACACGGTTATTGTTGTCAATCTTGCTGCTTCTCGATTCTAAACTACAGTTTAAAAATGATTTTCAACCAACCAAAGTGGCTTGTGGGAGTGGCTGTCTAACCCGCCACAGCTGAACTTTACTCGCATTTGGCAGGTGTTAATGTCAAGCCCTGATTGTGATTAACAATTAACAAATGAACTGCATTAACTACTCGTAAAATGAGTTTGAATGACTAAAATAGATTAAAGCCTGGAGGATAACTAAACATAATAATCAAAGTTACTTTAATCTTCTCTCTGAAATTGAGCTCTACATTCTCACTATAAAATTTTGGTGCCTGCATAAAATTACATTTCTAAATGTTATTTTCTATTCTTAAAGTATACCAAAAGACCAGTGTGTACTTTAAAATTTCAAAAAAGCAAATGTGCTCATGTAAAAAAAAAAGTAACATGCTTTAAATCTGTACTTAAGAAAATATATATATCATGCTAAGTTTTATCATATTTATCATATCATATACTATCAACTCACTCATAGGATAGGATATCAATACTTTTTGCTGCAGTGGGTAAAACCTATTGTGGCTTAAAGCAGTGGTTCCTAAAGTGTGTGGGGGTCGCTTGCCAATTTGCAAATTCATTTTACTTAACAATTAGAATGACTATATTCTATCCAAAACCTACACAAAAACAAAATAGTTGTTATTGGTAACATAGTTAACAGGTTAGTAAGACACACACAAAAACATGCAAATAAAAAACCATCATCCTTTCAATTTATTTATTGATTTTTTTGAGACTCCTGGGGTGATTACGTTATATTAAAGATGCAGCACATTGATTTTATGGCACCAGGTTAAACTTTCTGACACCTTTACAGTATTCGCATACATCAAAAACAAATACAGCCACAACTGAACATGGAGGATGGTCTCCAAGTGAAGTATAAATATTAAAAAAGTGACCATTATTTGTGATAGTCTTTTTCAAATTTCATAGAAATTATTCTTATTCTAAATATGCTGGAGCAAATGTTTTGGTATCTAAACAATTACAAATTCTGTAAATAATAGTACAAATTATTTTAAATTTGATATATTTTTTGAATAATTAAAAAAATTTATACAAATAAAACAGAATAATTTATGCTTTAAAGGGTTAACTGTCTCAGATTTTAAATGAGTTCTAAAAGTACAACTTAAAAAAAAATCAACACATTTAAACAGCTATTTTAGTTGTTTTATTAGCTTTATGCAAACTTTCATAATCAAATTTAAAAAAAGTTTAAATGTTCTTTTTTTAAATAATAAAAGCAAATACGTATGAAGATATTCATAATTTAGGCTTTAAAGAGTTAGAAATCTTATTTTAAATTAGATATAAAATAAAATTGAAATATATTTAAACAACTATCTTTTGTCGTTTTATTATCATTCTAATTTTCCACCTGTTTTCTCTTCCCACAGGCACTCAGGACATCGTGTTCGGCGAAGTGGACCGTTAAAGAAGACTATGGCTGATCCTCCTTCTGTCTTTAATCCATTCTAGTGATATCATGACAGACCTTTCTCTCATTGAAACCTAAATAAATATTTTAAAACTTGGGAAAAAAAGGGCCTTTTCTGTTTCTTTAAGTGTAGCTTTTACTCTACATAACGTGACCCACAAACATGGCAACATTACCATCGCTCCAATACACCATTCTGTTGGTATGCCTACAACTTTCACACAGATTATATTTATGTATATTTTAAAGAGGTCTTTAGTATAAAAGCTGATTCAGCATTTCCAGGCATCAGCGTAACATAAATAAAAGATAACTCAGCTTTTTCTCCTGTTTCCTGTTCGTCACTTCGAGTGGGGGAGGTCTAAAACTTCAATACGGACATCTTTTCACCACAACTTCCCTCTCTACGTGTGCCTGTGATGTGCTTTTTGTCGTGTGTTCTTTGAGAGTTGTGTGTCCAGTAGCTCGAGCGAAGCCCAAGTGTGTGTGCCTGTGGTGCTGCTGCTGCTGATGGTGGAGCTGATGAAGATCTTCTCTCTTCTGTCTCTCTGGTTCTTCGGCAGTGCTGGTGAGTTTTCAGTGCCATCGCTTTTACGCCAACGAGGATTTGAATGTTGCCATAAACATGACTGAATTGGTGGAAAATATTGTGGTTCACAAATGAGTGTTTTCATGCTTAATATTAGAGTGCAGTGTATTATATTTACAATAAATCTTTTTTGGTGATGCCCTGAAATGCTATTATTTTTTTTATTTTATTTTTTTATGCGTGTACATATATTAATTCCTATTTTTTCTTATTTAAATACAGTCGTCAAGTGGACCAAATCCTTTCATTAAAGTTGTCCTTAAGCTGTTGAGCATTTCATTCTTGTCAGTTTTGATAAACTTCAAGTATTGACGACTCTACATCATACAAAATCCTTGCGTGAGTTTGTGATGGTTTCGTTTTTATTAAGGTTTATATTAGTTTTGTTTTCATGCTAAGCTGTTTAATATGTATGATATGTACACAGTAAAAATGTTGGGTTCCACACAATCCCTTCATGTCATCTGAACACAAATCAGTTAAGTAAACTTAATGTTTTTACAAGTTTAAGTTGCTTGAACATAAAACAATTAAGTTGTCCATTCCAAACAAACTCAAGAATTGTGTGGTTTCAGCTCATTTTAAATAAGTAATTTGAACAAGCAGCAAAAACTAAATAAATATATATATTTGAGTGTATTTAATATGTACTGTTTATATGTTGCAATTTGTGGCGTTAAGTCAGCGTTAATACTAGAAATTTTAATAGTGTTAGCAAGATATTAATTTCCCTTAAAGTCAGACATATCTGTGTTTGATACAGACATATCTGTGTTTACACTTTTCCTGCTTGTTCAAACTACTTATTTAAAATGAATTGACACAACACAATTCTTAAAGTGTATTGGGGGAACAACGGAAGTGTTTTATGTTCAATCCATTTAAATTTGTAAAAACGATACATGTAACGTGATCACTTTGTTTTGGGACAACATGAGGGATTTGTGTGGAACCCAGCGTTTTTACTAAGAATATTGTGCACTCAAAAAATGATGTGTACTGTTTGTTCAAACTACTTGTATAAAATGAGCTGAGTCAACACAATTCTTCAGGTTTTAGGGGCGCAACTTCATTATTTTATGTTCAATTCTCTTACATTTGCCCAACTTAATTCCTTAATGTTGTCCCAACAAAAATCAATTGTGTGGAACGCAGCATTTCATACAGTGTGCAGATTATATCTTCAATATTACAGTATGCAGTAATTCTATATTTTGAGGTTGTTATTTCTTATTTTTACTGATGACTCTTTACAATAACGTTTCAGTTGTTTAAAATGAAAATACTTTTCGTTTATTCTTTTTAATCACACTTCACATTAAGGTTTTAGTTGTTAACATAAAGAAACACTTTATATTTCTGTAATTACTTTTACAATAAAAATCCATTGCATATTTTTGTAGCTTGCAATCAAGTACTTAAAGATAGTGTCAACAGTCAATTTTATCAAATGAAATGAGTGTAGTTAACTCAAAACTTACAGAAAGTCCATTTACTCATTTGAAAAGAGTTTTGAACTCAGTGATGAAGGTACTCGTATAGATACTCGTATAGAACTGAAATGGTTTGTTGCAATCGGTTTCCTTAAATGGCTTGAGTTACCTTAACTTTTTAGTCTATATTTAGTTGGTGGCTGTACGTTTCGTGTCTGTTTCTTTTTTTGTGAGTCGAGCCTTTTTTGAACATTGAAGTGGTGAAATGAAACTTTGTTGCCAGGAAGTCACCTTTTACCATTCTGTAAACAAGGCTTGAACCAAACAATATGACCCTTTACCTAACAACTGCTTGGCCAGTGTTTGCATTAACAAAATAAATAGTAAATGTTAATATAAAATAAGTGTTTTTTTTGTTTGTTTTGTTTTTGGTACGTCTTCCCCTGTGAAAACTGCATGTGAGAACTGTGGAAGTGCTTAAATGTAGTTCTCTTTGAGGTTTACTGGTCAGTGTTCACTTCTCTTTTGCTTTTGTGTAAGTGAAGATGCTGCAGTTTCCTTGAAATGGATTTATTTTCTTATATTTCGTTAGCTTTGACTGCCATTTCCATAATGACCAAAAATTGTGATTTATTTATTTATTTATTTATTTATTTATTTTTAAAGGTTGCTGACACCAAGCATTTTTGTCATCAAGTTATGCAAGATGAACAAGATGAGAAATCATGCATCTTGATCTAAAAAAAACAAAACACGTTTTTGCCAGAATGGTGCGCTAAAGTGAGCTCATTAAACCTGCTGCTAGTAAAACATTGGTTGATGCTTGTATCGTGTGGTCACTCGAGTCTTCAATTTCCGTGAAAAGAGAAGTAACACTTCTTTTCTTTTCTTTTTTCTTTTTTTTTTTGAAGGATCTGATACTGAGACGAAACGCGAACTCTCACAACTCAAAAACTTATTACTGTTTCCTAAAAGTCTAATTTCATTATCAACAGCTATGTAATATCGAAAGATGCTGTAGTTGGACACTGACTTGAGCTGAAGTACAATATTTACACAATTTGTAGTTGTGTTGGTGTTTTAATTTATATGTTTTAAAAGTTATTTAGAGTGTAAAAGTGAGTGTCAAAGTGATCTTTCAATGTCTTCTCAAATCTTTCATGTAGTCACTAATATAATATCTCTCTTTCTTATTCAATAATGAAGTTGTTGTTGTTGTTATTATTACTAATTAATGTTTTTATCTACATTGATCTTGTTATGAAATGGCTATAAGTTGCTGATGAGGTAATAAACAGATATCATAAAATAACTAATGCTTTGAGACTAATAATTCTAATAATGTGATGCATCATCAATGCAATTTAATTAACCACAATAATTTATTACGTGTAAATTGATCAAAGTTACTGTTGCTTTATGCAGCAGTGACCTATAAATCTCACAGACTGTTTCTATTCAGTTACACTTTACTAAAAGGTTCCACTAGTTATTGAATGTATTTACTAAGATGAACAATGCATTTATTACTGTATTTATTGATCTTTGTTAATGTCAGTTAAAGAAAATATTCTGTCAATGTTAGTTTTTGCTGACTCAAGTTTGGATTTTAAAAAATGTGTTTGAAAAATGTTAAAAAGAGCACTAAAAATAAAAATACGCTTTGTTAATCGTAATTTATGTTGATCAAAACTAAAGTAATCATGTTTCAACTTAATTTTTTTTAAATATTATTTTATTTAAGCTTTTTTCTTTTTTAAATACAAAAACAATACAAAGGAAATCCACTGGTATAATCATAGCAACCTCAGCAATAAATTAGAAAATAAAAATAAATGTATTTATTTACTAATTAACCTTTTGACTGCCGCTCTACCAAACGGTTGACCAGGTTTTTATTATTTTAAATAATGACTGCTAAAGTAATTTAAAACTGACCATTTTTAATAAATGGTTTACCCACACAGCATTTGTTGGTTTATCAAACAATCCTGTTGCACAACTACACTTGATTTTGGTTTTATTGGAGAAAAAAAAAGAGAGTAAAAAAAAAGAAAACATGTTAAATGAGAGTCTGAAATATTTTATTGCATACTTATTTTGATTGTTTTTAAATAGAGTGGTCTTACACTTTATATTTTAGATTTTTCATAGTATATGCATTAACTCTGGTACTTTAACCATAATCCGACATCAACCATTTGGTAGAGGCTGATATTTTAGAAATTATGGGATGTGTGAGTTAACTAGCGACATTAGGAGTTAAGGAGTTACATTTTTTTCTTGGTGGGGCAGTTTAAAGGGCTAAAACAATCATAATGTTCAAATGTAATCATGAGTGTATGGTCAGTTGCTCCAATAAATCATTGGCATAGCACTAATCCGTTTTGAGGAAATCCAGAAAAGATTGCCGGACAGTCTGAAATTGGTGTTGAGATTTTGATTCCATGGAGCGTATCCAACTTTACATTGTTATTTTTCTTTTTACCTCAAATTTTTTGTTAAACAATGAAAACTATAAAATAGTCAATTTAATTTATTTGTTATTTAAATGTCTCAATGACTTAAGGTTAAGTTGATTCAATGTACAAAAAATTTTAATTAGTATTTTTTTTTTACAGTACATGATTTAAAAATCCTGTATAATTAATGTTTATTCTTAGTCCATAGGAGTACATTAATTAATGAGACATTACACTAAAATGTGATCTTTTTTTATTATTAAATAAAATATAAAACATTTTGTAGAGTTTCTAATTGTCAAAGAAGAACTAATAGCTCAGTATGTTCAGTTTCTTCCCTTTTTTTTCAGATGCGATGAGTCTGAAGGAGCCGCAGATCTGCTATATTTTGGATGCGGTGCTGTTCGTCTATGGGATTGTTCTCACTGTCCTGTACTGCAGAATGAAGGTACTCCAGATGTCTTCTAATCATGTCATTTATTCTGATTTACTGTGTGTGTTTAATCATTCAAATGTCAAGACTCTTTCATAAATATAATTTATATAATACAGAAATTGTGATGAATTATTTTGCTGATCAGATCACATCATTCATACTGTATTATATAAATACTTTTTTTGACAGGTGATCTTTATTGTAAAACTGCAGGTTAACTATGTACAGTATATTAAGTACACTCAACTCTTTCTGAAAATGCACATTTTGTATAGTAATTAAATTATTGTGAAAAGTTTCTGTTTAGGTAACACTTTGCAGTAAAGTTTTGCTTAACATAAAATAAAACACTTAAGGTTCTTAATTAATATGAGTTAATATTTTATTTTAATAGTTATTTTCATTTCAACACTTTTCTTCTTAATTGAATAAAATGTTTCATATTAACCGGAGCTAAAATGAACTAATTATGAACTCATCTTTGTTTATTAACCAACATTAACAACTTTGTTAATGTTAGCCAATTTATTTTAATAATGCATTCTTAAATATTTAATGATTATTAAATAGTATTTACAAAAATTAACATCCGAGTAATGACTTAATTATTAGCCCTCCTTTGAAATTTCAATTCTTTTTCAAAGATTCTTAAACATAGTGTTTCTAATTACTAATTTCTTTAGTAAATAATATTTAACCAGATACTAGTATTCAGCTTAAAGTGCAATTTAAAGGCTTAACTTGGTAAATTAGATTAATGAGGCAAGCTAGTTTCATTTGGCAAGTCATTGGACAACAGTGGTTTGTTCTCTTGACAATTGAAAACTTAGAAAAATGTAAATTATTATTCATTATTAGTTATTCTAGCCAAACTAAAAGAGATAAGATTTACTCCTTAAGAAAAAATATTATAGGAAATACTGTGAAAATTTCATTGCTCTGTTAAACATTGCTTATTAATAGCTTTTTAAAAATAATAATAATAATATGAGCAAATAGTTTTGCCTTCAACTGTATATATACATGCACGTAGGTATGCGTGCGTGTGTGTGTGTGTGCGTGTGTGCGTGTGTGTGTGCGTGTGTGTGTCTGTGTATACCAACCAGTATTGTAATTACATTCAATGTTTTGTTTCTGTATTTATTTAATTATTAATTTGTTTTTTCTCTCTCAGATGCGAAGTAAACAAGCACAAAGTTCATATTCAGGGGTAAGACTGACTGTTGAAATCATACATGTTACATTCAAAAATTAGTGTTCATCTCTGTAAATAATCTCTGTTCATACTTTATAATAAATTATTAAATCTGTTAAGTTGTTTACATGCAGATCGCTCTTTAAAAAAATGAAGCATGCTCTTCAAAGTTATTATTAGGTCATGTGTCATTATTATATGCTCTTACTTTTTTTTGCTAAATATTAATTTGTATTTCATTTTTTTAATAAAAAAAATCTAAATATTTGAAATATTTTATACTGGCCAAATAGTCAAGTGAACATTTACTCTACAATAAAACATTTAATAAAAATAAAGTATTGATCTATTAATGGTAAGTTCCTAAAACCGGTAATAATTGTGAAGTGCACTTATATATTCTTTCCAATTAGTTTACATAATATATGATTTTTTTTTTTTCAGAAATATATAAAAAATTATTAATAAGAACTGCACAAATATTACAGTGTGCCGTAAACACTCATGGCTTTAATGATGGCCAGTAAACTCAGCAGCAGACCTTTATATTAATATAACAAGTAACTTTTATTATAAATATTATCCATCAATGAACACAAGCGTGAGCTCAAGAGAACCACCTTTTTTTCTTTGAAATCAAAACTCTCTGCCTTAAGTTTTATTCGCTAAAAGAATTGTTTTATATGCTCTTTGCTTCCCCTTCACACTTGGACATCTTATTTTGAACGTGTGAGGTCCCATCTAAAAATGTGTGAGCGTGCAACCTTTCACATGATATCTAAACTGATATAAAGCTCCAAGAATGTTTCTAATGCTTAAAAGTGTCGCTCTATAAATATAACACAGCGACATACTCTGTTTGAACTTCAGCCAAATACGAAGAACTGCAGCTTGTTCTGAATGAGCATCTTTTTCAGCTTTTCTAATGTTGTTAATTGATCTGTTCGTTCACAGAAGAAAGATGCCGCTGAAGGGGTGTATGAGGTACGATTGTTGTGTTGTGGTTTTTTTAATACTCGCTCTTGCTGTAAATTTGACCTTTCTGGTGTAAGTGTGAATATTCAGCATTTGTGCTTTCATTTACAATCTCCTCATTACTGTTTACCTTTACATATATGCAATTTAAACATCATAAAACGTGATTTAATTTATAATGTAAATGATTTAACTTACACTTGTATATCAGGGTAATTAATGTCATGTAAAATTAAGTTTCTACTGCATAATAAGATCTAGTAAAGTTAGAACACCTATTAAGTAATGAATGTTTTAAATTGAGTATATATTTATATTATTATTTATCTACCTGTCTGTCTTGCTGGTTGTATATCTGTACATATATACATGCTAAATATGAATGAATAAAAACATAAACAGGAAATGAAGAAACAAATAGAGACATATATTAACAGGGTTTATACAGTCATGAAAAACCTGGAAAAGTTGTGGAATTTTGACATGGCATTTTCCAGGCCTGGAAAAGTTTTGGAAAAGTCATGGAATGTAAACTTAATTATACTGTAGGTTAGTTGTCTTTACTTCTTTTCTGTCCATGGTCAAACACATGCTCTCACTTCATTAGTGCTGTGTGAGCATTATCTTAATAAATTGTACATACGTAGATATAAAGATTAATTTAAACTAAATAGATTGTTGCATGTTTTATGATATGCTGTAATAACTGTGAATATGCATCATTTTTGCAACATGAAACATTAGGTCATGAAAATTTACTCGAAAGTCATGGAAAAGTCATGAAAAAGTCATGAATTTTAGTGGTAAAAATGTGTATGAACCCTGTATTAAACTATCATATACATTTTATATATGAGCCATCTCTAGTTAAAACGGAAATAACTCGAGACTTAAAAGTAACTTAAAACCTTGCAAATAATGCCATTAAAAGGTAAAGTATTAAGTAATTGACCTTTATTTGTATAGCGCTTTTTACAATGTAGATTGTGTCAAAGCAGCTTCACATAGAAGGTTATAGTAAATTATAGTAGTTATAGTAGTATTAAACATGAAATTATCGTTAATAATATAGATATATTATAGATGTTATATGCCAGTCAGTCAATATAGGTCATATTTTGGTCAATTTGAACAAAATAGTTTTATTAATATTATTTTATATATTTTTAGTTTCTCTTGATTCTTGCACTTTTATTGTTATTATTATTATTATTATTATTATTTTGATTTAATATTTTTAACATATCCGTTCAATTCATTTTTTATTTGTAAAAGCTCTATAAAATGTAGATTGTGTCAAAGCAGCTAGTAAAGTGAAACTGCGGCAGTCCAGTTTTCAAGATTGAAGTTTCAGTTTAGTTCAGTTGAGTGTGGTTAAATGTCAATGCTGGAAGTCCAAACACTGAAGAGCAAATCCATTGATGAGCACCTCCACAATACCCAATTTGGGCTATAATTTTTCCTGTCAACAATCAGTTTTTACTATCAACAGTCCCAATTTGGGCTACTTATTTCTGGGCCATTATTGTGAGTTATTTTGTTGGAGTCGCTGCAGATTTGGCTTCAGTACTGACTGATCTAATGTATATGGAAAAATATAGTATTGTAAACCATTCTATAATATTAATTTAAATGAGACATTTGTAAGGGGTCTACTCATACATGCTAAGCACTGGGTATGTATGCATTCAAGAAAAATAAAATGAGAGTTTAAATTCAAAATAAAGATTATAACAATTGCAAAAGCAAAACAAAGTAATGCATTAGAATTTTAGTAATGCTAAAATATTCCTAATATATGCAGTGTGCATATTTGTTTATCTACATAAATTAAAAATGGCACAAAAATAGCTATATAGACTGTCTGTCATCAACAATGCCATCAATGTCATCAAATGACTGATTTAAAAAAATATATAAACTACTATATATAATTAATAAAAGCTACAAATTATATACAAAGTTTTTAAAACTAATCTAACAGAAAATATGTAGCTAAATATATTCAAAATATTAAGTGTATAACCAAAGAATACCGAAAACTGTACTCTGTCTGTCTGTCTGTCTGTTTGTCTGTCTGTCTGTCTGTCTGTCTGTCTGTCTGTCTGTCTGTCTGTCTGTCTATATATCCATCTATCCATCTATTGATTTATATCTAATACTAATGATATGCTGAGGATTTCCTCTCCACACATTTATTTAAAAAAGGGGTACAGATTAATATAACTACACAGACTGTCTCTCTTTCTTTGTCATCAAATAATTTTATCAAATCTAAACTACAAATGAAAAAAAAACCTACAAGTTCTTAACAAAAACAAAGCAAAAAAAGACTATTAAAACTAAAATGACCATTAAAACTAAATGAAAACAGAAAATATGTATATAAACTAATTTTAAATATTAAATATATAATCAAAGACTACTAAAATAAAAAAAAAGATCCATCCATCCACCCACACATTTATATCTAATACTAATGACATGCTGAGGATATTCTCTCCACACATTTATAAAAAAGGTACAGATTAATAAAACTGCACAGACTGTCTCACTTTCTTTGTCATCAAATTATTAATTTTATAAAATCTAAACTTTAAATAAAATAAAATACAAATTCCTAACAAAAACAAAGCAAAAAAAAGACTATTAAAACTAAAATGACTGTTAAAACTAAATGAAAACAGAAAATATGTAAACAAACTAATTTCAAATATTAAATGTTTAACCAAAGACTACCAAAATAAAAAAAGATTCATCTATCCATCCATCTACCCACACATTAATATCTAATACTAATAATATTCTGAGGAAATACTCTCCACACATTTATATAAAAAGGTACATATTAAAAAAACATTTAATTTTGTAAAATCTAAACAACAACAACAACAAAAAACTAATTCTTAACAAAAACAAAGCAAAAAAGACTATTAAAACTAAAAAGACTATTACAACTAAACGAAAACAGAAAATATGTAAATAAACTAATTAAAATATTAATGTATAACCAGACTACCAAAATAAAAATATCTATCTATCTGTCTGTCTGTCTGTCTGTCTGTCTGTCTGTCCGTCCGTCCGTCTATCTATCTGTTTACACGATTAAAAATGTATGCATTTTCCACACCACAAATATACATGTATTTATATCTACTGAAAGCTAAAATACCAGCATTTAAAAAGTATTCCTATGTATTTCTTCATGTCTTTTTGGACATAAAGACATTTAACTCTTGTGTTATAGTGGCTATAGTGTGGTTAAGTTCCATTAAATGCTGATGATGTTTGTTAAAAGCACACGAAACGAGTGAAGTAGTGTGGTTTATGTGAGTTTCTGATGAAATGACTCTGCCACATCCTCTGTCTCTGTCTGTCCTTTCACACCTCAGGGGCTCAAACCTCACGACGCGGACACTTACGAGACCATCAAGATGAAATCCGCCAAAAAATGAGACTCGCCAACAGAAGAAAAAAAGCCACCGTCATCTCAAAACATCATGTAAATAAGCTGTCGACCTCGAGAAAAGGTTTAAAGGGATACTTCCAAATGAATATAAATGTTTTATGAAGAATGTTGACTTTGGTAGTTGGAGAAAAAAATACAATGGAAGTCAATAGCTATGCTGTTCATACAAAGATGCAAATTAGAATGATGTGCATAAACAAAATATTACATAAAAAGTTGAAAATTAAGTACAGTTTCCCAACAAAATTGTCAGTTCTTCAAAAACTGGCTGCAAATATCGGAGGAAAAAGTATTGCATTTGGAGAATGGAGAGTTCCACATAATTCCTTCATGTTGTCCCAACATAAATAGATTAAGTTAACTTAATAGTTTTTATAAATTTAAGTGGATTGAGCATAAAACAGTTAAGTTGTTCACCAAAACACCGTAAGAATTGTGTTATTTTAACTCACTTTAAGTAAAACAAGCAGCAAAAGTCACTTTTTTTTTCAAATTTCAAATTTCATTAAAATATCATGCAAAATAAGATTTCTGTAAAATGTTTTCCGAGACTATATCGGTGTCCTCCTTTCCCTCACCGTTAGAGGCATTTTCTGAAAACTTACCATCCCAAACTAAAACATTAACAGATGCTGAATGATTTGGTCTACATTCACAGTTCATGTATCTTTGAAAAGAAGACACTCTGGGCTTTATTATGCACCATCTAGAGTTTATAATGCTCAAAATGAAAAAATAGTTAATCGATGCTTAAAAGTTCACCGTTTATTTACTGCTGTCAATACTGACCTGACCTATTCTTTTATTATTAAATTATTATTATTGTAGACTGAAGTAATTGACAGCTTTGTTTTGTTCTATTCTTATTTAATTTGAAAATTAATTTTTTAAAAATCAAGCAAAATAATTATATTTGTATTATTAACTTTATTAAATTTTAATAATTTTTTGAAAGGCCAAGTGAAAATCTTTTCTAATTGGGATATTTGAAAAATTTTTGTAGCGTTTAACCCTGTATAAGTCTGAAGTTTTATTCATAACGATCTTAACGATCTTATCTTAAAGTCTTCAATTTAACCTGGTGAAACCTGCAGAAACCCTAAGGAAAAGTGTTTCCATATTAGTTCATACACATTTTTCTTAGCAGAAAAAAGTTTCCATTGAGCGAATGTTTTTATGTGTATTTTTTAAATTTTTGGTGTTTCTATTGGTTTTTTCAGTCCTTTTCCATTCTTTAAAGTGATATTTCAAAATATGCATAAAAATAGTTGGATAGAAAAATAGCTATTGGCTACCAGTTCTCAACATTCTTCAAAATATCTCCTTTTTGCGTTCAACAAAAGAGAATGCTGGCAAAATGTACATTTTTGTGTGAACAGTCCCTTTTTATTAGTTTGATAATGTAATAACTTTGATAATCACATATGCTAAGCTTTTTGCTTTGTAACAAATCCACATTTTTTAATCAGTTTTATTAATTTAAATGATTGTGTGTTTAAATGATAGGTTTTTTGTCATTGTATTTGATGAATGTATGTTTCTGTTGGCATTTTTTTTAAGTGAGATGTTAACTATTGCTGTGAGTGTCAGTATTTTCACTTCCTGTTTGGCTTCTAGAGCAACATGCCAGTCCGAGTCATTTCCTGTTTAAAGAGCACATGAGCTGGTCTGAAGCCGCGCGCCTCTGACCACAGGTGTGAGAGTGATGGTGGAAACACTGCCTTTCTTTCCATTCAGCTCTGAGACAAAAGCTGTTTGTTCTTTTTACATGAGAAAACAAACGTGTGTTTGTGTGTGTGTGTAGCACATTTATACAGCTGCGATTGTAATTTACTTTAAAAGTTTCAATGTAGGCTTTTATGAGAAGAGTTTTACCACAGGGTTCCATTAGTTACACGAAAAAAAAAACATATGAGAACTACCATGTTTATTCAGATTTATTTTTAATGTTAATGAAAATTGTGATTCATTTACTGTAAAAAGTGAAAACTGAAGCAAACTACTTCTGTTTGTTACAATTAAATGAATTCAGTTTGACAAACTTAATTTGTGACAGTTTTCAGTAATTAAGTTAGTTCTCTTAGGTGTAACAAGTTTTAGTCATTTATTTAAGAGAACAAATCATTTCCTTCCTATAATAATAATAATAATACTTTAATTACAGTACAAATAAATTTCTTCCCATGTTTATATAATAATAACAATAATACTTTTATTACAGTACCAATCACTTACTTCCCATGTTAATATAATAATAATTATTATTATTTTATTACTTTACAAAAGTTTCCTTTACGTTAATAAAATAAAATTAATAGTTATAATTCTTGTATTGCGGTACAGATAATTTACTTTCCATGTTAGTGTAGTATAAATAATATTTTTATGACAAGCATAAGTTTTAATATTATTTACTGTCAGTAGTGAACAACTTGGCATAAATAAATGACTTAAACTTGTTACACTTGAAAGAACTAACTTAATTTATTCCTGAAAAAATGTCACAAATTAAGTTTGTTAAACCTAATTCATTTAACTGTAACAAGTCAAAGAAATTTTCACTTGTTACAGAGTTGTTACACTGTAAAAATGCAGGGTTCTGCACAATTCATTCAGTTTGTCCCAACACTAATCGATTGTTAACTTAAATTTAAGTGGATTGAACTTAAAACAATTAAGTTGTCCCAAAAAAACTCAATAATTATGTCTAAGCTAATTTTATATAAATAGTTTAAACAAGCAACAAAAGAATGTTTTTTTTTGAACGCTGTAAAACATGCTGTTCCAGATGATTCCTTTATGTTGGCCCAACACAAATCAATTAAGTTAACTTCATCGTTTTTACAAATTCAAGTGGATTGAACATAAGTCAATTAAGTAGTCCCCAAAAAAATTTGTATAGTTTCAACTCATTTTTAATTAGTTTGAACAAGCAGCAAAAGTCATTTTTGAGTGTAGTCGCTGTTAACTCACAGCGCACAACTTTAGATTTTTAATAATTCAAGGTTTCAAGGTAACATTGGTTATGATTAATAAACTCTGTGGCACTTTAGTTTGTCACTCACAATTCACACTGTTAGCTACTGGCTTATTATTTGGCTGTTATTAACATATTAACTATGTTTTAGTACTTAAAATATATGATTTTATACTACATCCCTAATCCTACACAATTTCTCCCAAACTACACTGTAAAAAGCCATTACTCAAAGTAAACCAACTGTCTTAAATATGACAAGTTGAATTTATTTAAAACATATTTCTGTTGTGACTTAAAACTGTTAAGTTGACTTATTCTGTTATATTTATGCACATAGTTAATGTTCTTAGCAATTTGACGTCAATGAGTTGAGTCACTTTTTCAACAAATCACATTTTACAGTGCACTGCCTTTACTAACTGGTAATAATCCTACTAATTGTTGATCGAGCTAATAGCCTTAGTTTTGGATTTGTTGATTGTGTGAATTGTTCATTGTGAAATAAAGTGTTACCATAAATTCAGTACTGGTATTGTTGGTATACATTAACTAATGGAACCTTATTGTAAAATATAACCAGTTTTCCTCTTAATTTATTCTAAAATTTTGTGTAGTTTGTGCTTATAATTTCTTCATGCTCAATATTTAATGCTGTCGTTCTGAAATGGTCCCATTTCTTGTTCAAAATATAGTAAGTACTTTTTCTTTTCTTTTTAATGCTGTGGTGTAGATATTCAAAACAAAACCAAATCAGATATTTCATTTCTTTTTTTCTTAAAAAATATATCTTACAAATTCTGTCACCATTTACTCACCCTTCACTTATCGCAAACAAGTTTGAGTTTCCTTCTGTTGAACATAGAAAAAGCATTTTTCAATTTGTAAAAATGCTGACAGTCCAGTAGCCGTTGACTTTTTAAGTGTTTGTTTTTCTTATAGATATCAATGGTTACCAGTTTGCAACATTCTTCAAAATATCTTCTTTTGTGTTCAACAGAAACACTCATAAAGGTTTGAAACCACTTATGGGTGAGTAGGTTGAGAGAAAATGTAAATTTTGGGGGAGCTATTGCTTTAAGACTGAATTGGACTTTCTTACATTAGATTTGCAGACATTTGTTGAGGATCGATTGGTGACAATCCTGACATCTGTGAATAAACTGATCAGAAGGTCTAAACAGGAATTTAAGCATCAAAGCAAGAAGTGAAATAAAGCTTTGAATGTTCTTTTCTGCGTGTTAGAAAGTGGCACTTCTTTGGAAAGAAATCTTACATTTGTAACATGATATACAGAAAGCACCCGCTAAAATATCAATCTGTAGCAGTTTTTAATATCGTAAGAAAACATTTGTGATTAATGAAATGATAATGTATTTCAAATATTTGTCAAATCTTACTTTATGTAGCAGGCTTGAATGTACATTATGCACCAATAACATCTATAATATTATATAAGCAATAAATGAAACAATAATAATTAATACAGGTTTTTTTATCACTGCCAAGTGTTGCAATTTTTTGCTTTGTTTTTTAACAACATCAGCAAATGAACGATTTGTCTTAATATATCTACAATAATGTTGTTTTTGGAAGTTCTAAATAAAGATTATAGTATGTTACCAGAAATGACTGTTTTGTTTAGTTTTTGCTAACAGTTATTGTTGATGTGCATTTATTATTATGTAACTTTTCTTTAATTATCTTACACTTACTTGCATTTATAACTTTTATTATGTAATCTTTTCTGTCACTTCATCCCTGAATTATAAGGTTCTATCTGACATTTTTGTCAAAATTGAATTATTCACATATTCTTACTAAATGACAACTTATTTACGTTGTGATGTTCTTTACAAGTTGTTTACATTTTAAGACTTTTTAAATAAACAAAATTTCTGTGAGCCAATCAGCATTTCCAATGCACGCAGGAGGGCTGATCAGGGTTCAGGATCAGTTTTCTTAGTCATTTCGCCGGACTGCTTCATTGACAGCGGGAAAGACCAAAAAGAAACACAAATCTGAGAAGAAACCTGAAACTGAAAAGATGTGTGTAAATGTGACGACTTAAGCATTTTTTTTGACAATGAGATCATTTTTATTTTTATGTTTGTGTATATAAAGTCAGTGGAACATTTTTCAGTGTTTTTTCATTTGCTCATCGTTTTTAAATTTGATATTAAACCTTGAAGAGCAAATACTTAATTTGCTTCATGATGGATATAATTTAATGAATATAATCCAATAGTTCATATAAAGCATATAATTCAATAAAGATTACCATATTAATTACATAAAATTAACAGCAGCATTGAATAAATGTTAAAGAAAGCAAAAAATGAACTTTATCTAAAAAAATAATCTTGAATAAAAAGAATCAAGGTATTGTGATCACTGCTCTATAATAAGTTCTTTTTTTTTAAATGTCTGGGTGAAAACAACCTTTTCCTCTTTGAACACAAAATATTTTATTTTGAGAAACCTTTTTTTAATAATTAATTTTTCGAGGTTTTCACCTTTATTATATAGGACAGTAGAGAGAATTGACAGGAAAGCATGGGGAGCAGAGGGAGGGGAAGGATCGGCATAGGACCGCAAGGCAGAATCGAACTCAGGTCACCACGAGCACCGGAGTGCATGTGTCGACACACTAACCACTACACCACTGGCACCGACTATTTTAAGAAACTTTAAAAATATGTTGGAGCAGTAAACATGTCAGGCTAAATCATTTAAATAAATCAATGACTTCTGCTGTATTCATTAGTTCCAAAACACAGATTTCATTACAATTCACAACAGCTTCTCTGGATAACTTTTCTGCTGGAGATACTGTTGTCCTAAAAAACAAAACAAAAAAATAACTAAATAATAATAATAGTAAAACATAATTTTTTTTTTTACACACACCTTAGGAAGGTATAGCAGAAAAAAGGTTTTAAAACCTTGACTTTTCCATACCGCGGTATACCTTGAAAACCTTTATTACCTGTTCATTTATTCATTCATTCGTTCATTCATTTTCTTGTCGGCTTAGTCCCTTTATTAATCCGGGGTCGCCACATCGGAATGAACCGCCAACTTATCCATCATTTGTTTTACGCAGCGGATGCCCTTCAAAGCTGCAACCCATTTCTGGGAAACATCCATACATTCTCATTCACACACACACCATGGACAATTTAACCTACCCAATTCACCTGTACCGCATATCTTTGGACTTGTGGGGGAAACCGGAGCACCCAGAGGAAACACACGCAACCACAGGGAGAACATGCAAACTACAGACAGAAATGCCAACTGACCCAGCCGAGGCTTGAACCAGCGACCTTCTTGCTGTGAGGTGACAGCACTACCTACTGCTCCACCGTGTTGCCCATTACCTATGTTACAACACCAATTTTTTTTTGAAATAAATGAATAAGCAGACTGTTTGTATCTCTTGAAAAGTAATGCTTCAATTAATGATCTTCCAGACAGAACCCAATAATTCCAAGCGGAAAATGACTTTTCAGAATCTTATCTGCATTTGGCCTGTTTTTTACCTCAATGTGCAAATTTAAGAGAATTTGGATCATTCAGAGTACATTTAGGGTCTCTGTCATGTTATTGTGTGAAAGAGAACTGTTACACATATTGTTTGCTACATGGAATGCAAAAATAATGAAACTCAAAATCTTTTAGAACGCAGATAGAAGTTGATTCCGAGGCGACTTGCATTACTTTGAAAAATTTCTAGCAATTTTTAAAGTGCTTCTATATAATATTCTTTCCGTTTTAATATCCACACAAACCTCTTTCAGCAACCCTCCCAAAAACTTCATTAAAATCCTAATGTTTGATTCTTCAGTTTTCAGTGCTTCATCCGTTAAAGCGAACAAATATTCTTAATCATCTTCTTCTTTAGACGTCCCTTTAAGTCTCTTGACGCACAGAAAGTTTAGTCTCTGATCACAATTTGTGGGTTCCCAAACCATCTTTTTAAAATCCAGAGCTCCGCATCTCTGATCCACAGCCGGACACTGCAGCTCTCCCTCTCCAGACCAGGCTTCATATTCAACAGTTTCCCCATCCACCCAAAGCCACTGGCCCACAATGAAGCGCAGACCCATCCAAACAGCACGGGTCAGGGCCGGAGCACTTTTATTCTGTGCCTCCCTCATAGTTGCAACAGAAATCAGATGGCCCAGATCCATGTTGTTACGTCTACAGTATTGCAAAGCCTCGTCCCAAGTATATCTCCGCTGCACCAGGATCAGCTCAAAGTTCTCCATGCAGAAAAACGGTATGGGTGCAAAGCAAGCCGTATCATATGCCGTGCTACTGGATTTGGAGATCGTAACGCATTGTTCGTGTAAAGTGTCAGGTTGTCCGGTGTGCCACGGGACATCAGTCGCTTCTTCACCTCCAGTCCATCTCCACACCGATGGGCTTTGGGAGTCTCTATAAAGCCCGATCCAGTACAATCCGAAAGTGATTGCTGGATTTTGAGAAAGCACTGTCAGTTCAGAGTAGCTGGCGATGGAGAGGTCATCATGGTTATTCATGCAGTGTATCTGGGCTTCTGCCCACGCCATTCCCTTTTGCACATAAAAGTGTCTCCTAAAGATGCTGGTGGTCTGATTAAAGAGGCTTAAAAGGAGAAATATAGTTGCCCAAGCCTTCATTCTGCCAGTGGGTCTGCTGTTGGAAGATCAGTTTTTAAGTCCACTTTTATTGAAGAGGGATTTGTTGCCACACCTTAACAAAAGCTTTCCTGCTCAACAAACCAATAAAAAAGAGCCTGGGTCAATTAAAGGATTGGCTCCTGTGGTTTTGCACACCTACCACTCGGGAAGTGGTTGATTTATCAAAATGTGATTTGCCTTACAAATGTGTGGAGGAAGTGGAAATGAACTTTAATACACTGAAAAACATGACTCATTGGATTTACTGAATTTCTTCATGGTAAGTGGTTGTAAACCAAACCAAATTCAGTCTATATAAGTTGTTTGCAGCCACTTACCTTAAACCTTACCTTACCTAAAAAAATGCAGTAAATACATTGTCATTTTTTTCAGTGTAGGTGTTTTTTTCTTCACTGCAAAAAACGCTTTTCTTAGATTTTCATTCTTGCCGAAAGGCAAAGCTTTCGATTTACCGGTCAATCTATGTTCCTACTCTCACCTATGGCCATGAGCTTTGGGTCATGACCGAAAGAACAAGATCTCGGATACAAGAGGCCAAAATGAGTTTCCTTTGCAGGGTGGCAGGGCGCACCCTTAGGGATAGGGTGAGGAGCTCTGTCACCCGGGAGGAGCTCAGAGTAGAGCCGCTGCTATACATCGAGAGAAGTCAGCTGAGGTGGCTCGGGCATCTGTTTCGGATGCCTCCTGGACGCTTACCTAGGGAGGTGTTCCAGGCATGTGCCACCGGGAGGAGGCCTCGGGGAAGACCCAGGACACGCTGGAGGAACAATGTCTCTCGGCTGGCCTGGGAACGCCTCGGGATCCCCCCGAAGGTGCTGGAGGAAGTGTCTGTGTAGAGGGAAGTCTGGGGTTCTCTCCTAAGACTGCTGCCCCCGCGACCCGGCCCCGGAAAAGTGGTAGAAAATGAATGAGTAGCTCTACATTTATGGCAGGGAGATTGAAACATGCTTTTGAGTAAAGATGTCCTCAGCCAAAAAAAAAATAAAAAGTGTATTACGTGTATAAAACACACTCCACTTTTGCACTTTAAGTATGTCAGTTTTATATGTGCATATGACTGCAGGATGTTACATGGGCATAATCTGACCCATTTTTGGGTTTCCTGTCTGTGTCAGCTTCATCTAGGTCAGTTAATATTGTTTATATATGTTATCTTATATAGTATATATGCTATATACTGTATGTCACTTTAAGAAATCAAATATGGGAATACAGAATCACAGGTTCAGAAACACATCTGAAAATAAATATGATTTATTTAAAAGGGAATAATTAGTAACATTAAATAAACAGTAAAGCTTTTCCATCTACGGTTATGTTTTTTTTTATTCAGGAAACACAAAAACCTATTGTGACAAACACATGAATTTACATAGATCACACTGGCGCTGTGGGTAGCACAATTGCCTCACAGCAAGAAGGTCACTGATTCGAGCCTCGGCTGGGTCAGCTGGCATTTCTGTGTGGAGTTTGCATGTTCTCCCCGTGTTGGCATGCGTTTCCTCCGGGTGCTCCGGATTCCCCCCTCAACTCCAAAGACATGCACTATAGGTGAATTGGGTAAGCTAAAATTGGCCGTAGTGTATGTGTGTGAATGAGTGTGTAATGGGTTGCAAGTGGAAGGGCATCCGCTGTGTAAAACACATGCTGGATAAGTTGGCGGTTCATTCCGCTGTGGCTACACCAGAATACTAAAGGGACTAAGCCAACAAGAAAATAAATGAATGAATTAATTAATTAATAGATCAGTTTAGAACTCCTTTTTAAATATTAAATTTTTTTTGAAGTGGCTCTGAAACTGTGACTGAAACTGCTGTTTTAAAACATCGTCTGAGAGGCAAATCAGAAGATGCAAAGACACATCGTTTAACCTTTAAGTTGCAGGGCAACACAATTAGACAAATTCAGATTTCCCTCAGAAACACATGTAAAAGGCTTTCACGTGTAAAAACAGGATTTGGTTACTGTGCATGTTTTCCTACAACTATCCAACAGAAACAAAACTCTGTGTGCGCACCTTCAAAAAGTTGAAGAATTCTGGTTTTAGCACGCAAATGACAACCATTTTTTCTGCAACACAATTACACAGGCATTAGCCGGTATAAGGTTCTGACGGTATATGATAACCTTGGATAAATATGTTACGGTTTTACGGTATTGTGATTACTATTCTGAAATATATATATTTTATATGTGGGTAGAAAACCACTTATTTTTTTCCCTCATTGAATACAGTATATTTTACTTTACGAAACATTTTGGACGAGTAAACATGTCAGGCTAAATCATTCAAATCAATCATTGACTTTTGCTGTCTTCATTCATTTTAAAACACAGATTTCTTTTTTACTTAAAAAGGCGTTTTTGGATATTGTTCTTTTCTTTGGATATAAATAAGCCGCTTCACTGTTCAGGTCTATAGCATGGTTGGATGTTGGTGCACAAGTGATTTGTTTTTCAGATGTTTCCTGAATCAGTGACGTGGTGGCGCAATAGGTAGTGCTGTTGCCTCACAGCAAGAAGGTCGCTGGTTCGACCCTCGGATGGGTCACTTGGCGTATCTGTGATGAGTTTGCATGTTCTCCCAGTGGTTGCGTGGGTTTCCTCCAGGTGCTCCGGTTTCCCCCACAGTCCAAAGACAAGCTGTACAGGTGAATTGGGTTGGCAAAATTGTCTGTAGTGTATGAGTGTGTATGGATGTTTCCCAGAGATGGGTTGCAGCTGGAAGGGCATCCGCTGTGTAAAACATATGCTGGATAAGTTGGTGGTTCATTCCACTGTGGCAACCCCAGATTGATAAAGTAACTAAGCCAAAAAGAAAATGAATGAATGTTTCCTTAATCATGGGCTGACCGGTAGCTTTTGATGGGGATGGTTCTTTTCTGATGGATATCCTGCTGCCCTAAAAAAATAAACAGTCACACTTTATTTTGATGGTCCGTTTGTTGAATTTAAGCTACACTGTAAATAATTCTCATCAGATAATAAGTAGACTGTTAGGTTGGGGTTAGGGGTAAATTGACATGTACTTGTAAAGTTTCTTGTCGTCAGTTGAGTGTCTGTTGAATGTCTGTATCAACAGATATTCAGCAGACAGTCCACTAATACTCAATTGGACCATCTAAATAAAGTGTTACCAAATAAATAAACTAATAAAAATAACTTGTATATGAACAGAAAATCAGTGCAGTTTGAAATAATCATTAATTTAGCAAATCTTTTGAAACCTCTCAGTGAATCAGTTTCACAAAACAACAAAAATCCTGCTTACAATGTTTTTAGAAAAGCCATTTCAATGAGGATTGAACAATCAAGCAAATGATCAGTAAAATCATGGACTGACTATGTTTGTTTACATGACAGCAATAAATTGTGTTGTAAAAATGTTTCACGTTAATCGACATCTCCAAACGTTCCCTCTTTCAATAGTTTGCTGATGGAGCCTTGTAGCAAACACTTAAGCAACACTAGCACGATCCACCATTATGCTTGTTTGTGCTTACCTTCAGGCCACACCTCTCTAAACATTTAACCTACCATTCACACATGAAGTCGTCCTTTTTGGGTCACAGACAAAACCACGGCAGACTTTTTAAAAGCTTTCTTTGTCACCCATTTACGATGGCCGAGAGAGCTTAACGCACTGCAACTTAAGAAAATACATGCAAATTACAAAAACAAAACAAAATATATATCAAATTGGGAAACAATCTTCATCAGTTTGACAGAACACGTGTTGCAAATTCTCACAACGCAAACAACTGATGAAATGAGCTTGTCACAATGCAAACAGCACAAGAAATGCACTGCATTTTGTCACAAACACTTGCAAATATCCACGTAACACAATGGAAATGTTTTAAAGGGACCCAAAAAACATGATGGACCCTGCTGAGATAAGGATGTTACGTGACTGTTGTTCAGTGAAGTTGTTGGTGGTCTTTTACATCTGAGGAGTTTTTTTGTTTATTTTAACATCCTGATAAAATGATTTTATTGTCTTCTGTAGATTATTTGCCTAAACAAACTGATGATAAAATGTGAAATGTTGTTTTAATAGTATGCAGCGCGTTTAATAAATCCAGCATGTTTCTTTACTTGTTTGCGTTGTGAGAATCTGCAACACGTGTGCTGTCAAACCAATGAAGATTGTTTTTTAGTTTGCTGTTGTGGTTTGTAATTGCATGTGTTTTCTTAAATCGCATCGCATTAAGCTCTCTCGACCACCGTATCCATTTTCATATTTATGTGTTTTCAGTTCCAAACCGCGATTGTCGAGTAAACAAACAAGCTGAACGAATATAGAAAGATTTTGACTGAAAACCTGTAAATTGTTGATATCAAAGTTACTGCTTCAAAGGACTTGTAATATAGGCCTACTAGATGAGGACAATTAATGCATCCGCATCCATTTTTAAATCAAACGTCTCAATGCAGGAGAATGGAATTTAGTGGGGAAAAGACCAGAGATTACTGCTCGTCTTTTACAGAAAAAAAAATCTTTTCTTTTCTTTTTTCTTTTTTCTTCTTTTTTTTGTATTTGCATTTGCATTTGGTTGTACAGCTTATTGGTGTAGTGGTTTAAAACAATGAATCAGTAAGTCCAGGTTAAGCTTCAAAAGCAGTTCTGGGAAAAAAAAACAAACAAACAAAAAAACAGCTTAAACCAGCCTAGGCTTATTTTAACTGCTCAACCAGCCTGGTTTCAGAGGGGTTTTGGCCATTTCTCGGCTGGCTTTCAGCCATTTCCAACCTGTTCTTAGCTGGTCAGACTGGGAGATGACCAGCTAAAACCAGTTACTGTGTGCCCATCTTAAACCAGGCTGGTCAAGCTGGTTTTAGCTCAATATTTTCCAGTCTGACTAGCTAAGACCTGGTTGGAAATTGTCAAAACCCCTCTAAAACCAGACTGGTCAACCACCAGCCAATGAGCTTAGGCTGGTTTAAGCTGTTTTATTTTCAGCAGGGTTTTCTCCCATGTGTGTGAAAGTTCAGAGTTAAGATGTATCGATTATGACTTTTTTCAGATGAACACTATATTTTGCAAATAAATGTATATAAATAAACAGAAAAATAAAAACTGAGGTTAAATTTACCATGATGATTGCACATGCTTAAGATAAAATAAAATGAGTGAGTCATTAGTTTATGAAAATATTCAGAGCAGCAAAGCAATAGTGTAGTTGATATACTGTATATATTTTTGGTATTTATATTTTTTCATATTAACCCGATTTTGTTCAATTAAAGGATGTTGTTAGATTTGTTTAACAATCGCACATCTCTAAACAACAATGAAATTAATTTCAATCATCTATATGTATTTATATGAGAATTTTATGGATTATAAGTAGTATTAAGTCAGGAAAGTTAAATCTATTGAGTAATTAGGTGACCTTTTTTAGACAAGGTAATAAGAAGAGTAATTTAAATACATTTTTTAATTATTATGTTCGAAATTAATTACTTCTTTGACATAACATAAACAAAACGGATGGCGAGAGAGGACAGTAAATTAGATGACTTAATGCATTTGAAATGGCTGTATTGGTTTTATGTGTGGTGTGGTATAACAAAATCAATTACAACAATTACAACACTTTTATTTAATAAAGCAAGATAAGTAAAAAGACAAATATATGACATGTGTTTTCAGAGAGAAAGAACAGCGCTGAATAATTGACCAAAAACTACATTTTGAGATTAACTTTTACTACAAACAACTGAGCTAACAATTACAAACTCAGATAAATAGTTCACTCAGATAAACTTTATTGCTATTATAAATTGTAAAAGGATTTTTTTTTCTACTTAAAAAAGTAAGTAAACTCATTGCATTAAACAGGTAAATGGATTTTACTTTAAAATGTTTTTTTTTTTTTTTAACAAATTCTCTAGTTTCTCCCTAAACACAGAAAGTTGAGTCTCTGCTCACAGTCTGCGGGTTTCCATTTCCTCTTCTTTACGTTATAAGCTCCACATCTCTGATTCATAGCAGGACACTGAAGACCTCCTCCTGAAGACCAGGCCTTATATTCAAAAGCTTCTCCGTTCACCCAAAACCAGCCACCAGCTAGAAAGCGCAGGCCGATCCATACGTCATCTGTCAAGGCTGAATCGCTCTCTTGCTTCGCCCGTTCCATCATTAAATCTGAGCTCAGAGCAGCAAGTTCATAGTGCTTTTGTCTACAGTATCCCAATGCCTCCTCCCATGTGCTTTCCTGATGAACCAGGATCAGCTCAAAGACGTCCATGCAATAAAACGATGTAGTCCAAGAGCAATCAACGTCATGCACTTTAGCAGAGGATTTCATGACAACAGCACAATTTTCATTCTTATACTCTGGTTGATTTTCGTCCCATTCAATATCAGTTGCCTGCTGACCTTCGCTCCAGCTCCACACTGATGGGTTTTGGGAATCTCTGAAAAGTCCAATCCAGTAATAATAATCAGTGACTTGTGGATCATCAGAGAGTGGTTTCAGGTCTTCATTGCTCACGGTGGACAGGTCACTATAGTATGCTCTGCAGTAAAGTTGTGCGTAACTCCATGTCATTTTGGTTCTCACATAATAGTTAATTGTGTAGTAGAGGCCAGTGTTCAGTCCAAAGAAACCCAAGAGCAGAAACACAATCACTGAAACCTTCACTGCCATATTGTCAATGTTTCCAGTGTTTATCATCAGCAGCAGTAACCAAGGGAAGATGACACATGTCCGAACTTATGAAGATTCTTTCAGTACAACCTTGACCAATCAAAAGTCTCCACTTGTGAGACTCCGCCTATTGACTTTTTTGTTTGTGTGTTGCATTTGCTTTATTTTGCTTTTAGGCTGCATGTAAGAAAAGGTTAAGAAATGTATAGGAATGTGGGGACCTGTGTATCCATCTTGCAATACACATAGAAATCATCTACACATTTTGAGCAATATTTTTCAGGACACGTCAAAAGCGGCTGTCAGTGAGTCGGAAAAAATGTGTCCTTTTTAAGAATGACCTGTGATGCAAATTAGAGGATGCAAATTAATATTGTTTACCTTTCAAACGAACTGAAGGAAAAAGTAAATAACTAAAGTCATTCATACTGACCCCAACATATTGTTTAGACTCATTGGGGGAAGTAGGGATGTTGTAAAGCTGCAGAGGGAGGTAAATAAAAAAAAACAAATAAATAAAAAAATCAATCAATGAATAACATAATAGCATAAACCATGAAATTGAGATTAAAAGATTATGTTTGTATTTTTTGCTATTTCATTTAAACATTAAAAAATATGTCATGTGTATATAAACGCACCAGTAAAAGTACTACAATGTAAAATATTAAACATCTAAGAGTTTTTGATAAAATGAGGAAGATGGAGTTTAGCCTGTATTGTGTTTAATAAGGTCTTATATAAAAGGAATGCTTCGTTTGTGATTCATCACTATTAATAAAAACAGCAATAACATTAAGACAAATAAAATAAACATTTGTTTTACAAATATTTCTAATTTAATAAGTTTTTTTTTTAATAACTGGCCTATAATACCAACTGCAGGACTAAAATGACTAAAATACCCCTTGCCTCCGCTCTTTTTTTCTTTCTTCAGCCCCTCCTGCTCAAAACATGTTGCTGCTGCTATGGCCATGGGTATTTACTTTTGTTTGGCCTGTATATTTTGAATTGCTTTACCAGTCAGATAAAATCGTCTTTGATGACCTGAATAAATTAACAGCAATTTTGGAATTTTGGAAGAACTATACCTTTGAAGCAGGGGTGTCAAGCTCAGCTCCTGGAGGACCGCAGCCCTGCACAGTTCAGTTCCATCCCTGCTCCAACACACTTAACTGAAGGTTTCAAACAAGACAAGGACTGAACTAGTTTGATCAGGTGTGTTTAATTAGGGTTGGAACTAAACTGCAGAGCTGCGGTCCTCCAGGAACTGAGTTTGACACCGATGCTTTAAACACTGCTTGCGGAAAGTTTTGACCTATCAAAAACCAATTCACAAAATGGGGATGTAAACTAGCATTTATTCACTGTATTTACCAAGATGTGACAGTTTAGAAACATACCCATTACAAGAATAAACAAATACAGTAAAATGACTCTGTAAAAGAAAGTATGACAAGAAAAATGTCTAAGAGATGCAAACCAGATGATGCAAAAAAATGTTGTTAACCTTCAGGCTAACCGAAGGACAAATTAAATACACAAATCAGTATGACCTCCCTAAAATTCTAATCCATATGCAGAAAGCAAGATGTGTTTACTCTATTCATGACTTAGAGAATCTCATTCATTCATTCACTCATTCATTCATTCATTCATTCATTCATTCATTCATTCATTTTGGCTTAACCCTTTATTAATCTGGGATCACCACAGCGGAATGAACTTATCCAGCATATGTTTTACACCCTTCCAGCTGCAACCCATCAATGGAAAACACCCATATATTCTCATTCACACACAATTTACACACGGACAATTTAGCTTACCCAATTCACCTGTACGTCTTTGGACTTGTGTGGGAAACCGGAGCACCCGGAGGAAACCCACACCAACACAGGGAGAACATGCAAACTCCACACAGAAATGCCAACTGACTCAGCCGAGGCTTGAACCGGTGACCTTCTTGCTGTGAGGTGACAGCACTACCCACTGTGCCACCGCGTCGCCCCAAATTGAGAATCTGTATAAACACAATCAGAAAGTTGTAACGCTGTGTAAGCTTTTTTAATTTTTTAACTTGAAACTTTACTGGACATTCTTGATAAATCTACATGCTTAATAACAGAACATATATAGTTTCTCAGTTAATTTACTGTAAAAAATGTAGTTTTAAGATTAATAAACACAATTCTCGTATAATAATAATGACAATAATTATTATTATATTAGTAAATTATATTTTTTATTATATTCTGATGGGTCAAGAAGCAGCAGCATGTTTTACAAGATCCTTGTAATAATATGTGGGTATAACGCCATTATTGTACTGCAGATTGCATGGTCAGCAGTAAATATATCCTATAGTCATTTATGCAGGTTTTATTTGTGACTATACAATATATTTTACAAAAATTGGAACGCATGCGTTTCTACTTTTACTAAAAGACTAAACAGAAGCTGCATTCTTTTAATTAGCCAGCAGAGGGCGAAGATGAATGGGGAATAGACATGCTCGTCAAAAAATCTCCAGCAGCAGTTTTAATATAAAGTGACACGACATCTGACGTGAGTGTTTTCACTGTCATGTGTCACTCGGTAGTGGCATGTGTGTTTAAACATGATTTACAACAAAACCTGAAACATGTCGAACAAATCAAGCATCTCCAATTACAATGGATTGAAGAATAGTCTGAATGGCAAAGATCCAGCCAATAATCACCTCCAAACAGGTTATCTGAAAATACCCTGTACACAGTAACATTAGTGGAAGCTCAGCTGTCAACAGTAATCCCTCAGAAAGTTCCATTTTGAACACTCGACTGACCCAAAGATATATGTGGACCGATGAGAGTAACATTGTTCTTTTCAGATGTAGTGGTCATTTACAGTGTCAAATGACCCTCACGATCCAAATCCAAATCTTATGTCTGCAAAAGTCATGTGAAAAAAAGGTCAAAAGTTAAGTCTTGATGTTAGTCTTGATGTTGCCAAGTATATGATGGTCTTTAAAAAAATCATAGTAAATAAGGATGTTTCTCATAGTTGAGCCTATATCATTGATTATGCGTTTTGAATTAGTTTGAACAGATCTAAATAATATTTTTCCTTGTTTTGAGCATTTTTTGTCACTATTTGTTGATATGAATCATTATGTAGCAATTTTGATTTATATTACATTAAATATGGCATTATATCACAAAATAATTGTTAAAAGTCTGATATTGCAAAGTTTCCAATATTGTAATACACATTTCTTTCTTTCTTTCTTAAAATAAAATATTAATAAAACTTACCAAATGAATTTATTTATTTATTCATTTTGTATTCTGTGTTCATTTCAGAAAGTGGCCTTTACCCAGCAGCAGAGTCCAGAGCCTCTGACATAAACAAAACACAATTTATTTACTGGTGTACCAGAACATTAAGTCTGTATGAGGTTCAGAGTTCCACAGGATTGATTCATGGTCAGACACTGAAGCTTTCGCTACTCAGAGCATGCTTTATATGCAAAATCACCTCCATTCACCCAGAAACAGTGGGTGACTAGAAAGCACATGCTGATCCAAATATTCACTTGTATTTGTGTTCCACACCTCTCAATTATATAAGTGGAAAGCGCAAACCAATTGTGTAAAAACAATCCAACAATCCAGTGGTGCAAAAAAATGCATAAACAAATCTTTTCATAATCAAGGGAGAAAGGCCATAACTCCAAGCAAATTTAGAAACAAAATGTAAACTCAACGCAAACATTTGTCAGAAAAATTATTGACCAAAAGTCACAAGCTTGCAAATGCATGGCAGGACAGCACTGATGCCTTGCATGACATTACAGCTTTAAAAACGAACCAATTGAAAATAGATGATAAAAAACATGTAGAAAATTCAAGATACTAGTAGAATTTACACTGAATCCCAATAGCTGCCATGTATAATAACTAAAACATAGGCATAAAAAACAGTGCTGTTATTGTCTCTTGTGTAAACTAACAACAACAGTGACATCATGTTCATCTATTTTACATGTTAAATGTACTGTATAGACATGCACATTTTACAGTTGGATCGCCAACTACTGTGCTAACTGGCATTTCCATCGATGTTAATGGTTCATCATGAAACCTGAGCCAATGAAGTCTAAGATTTAAATTTATGCTAAATAAATACATATAAAAATTGTGTCATGAACCATATATGGCAATAATAATAATAATAATAATACAAAAATAAAATAAAATAAAATAAAATAAACACCCAGGGACATAAGATAACTTTCTTCATGTTCCACAGACTATAGGAAAAGTCATAGAGATTTAAAATAGGTATACATTTTAGGGTGAACCATCCCTTCAAAGTTGAATTAAATTTCAATTTGAGAGACAAATCAGATGAGCAAACTGTTCCTATCTTGTCTTCTGAGGAAGAAAACAAATGAATGTTCTTTCAGCATTCTTTCTTTTCATTCATCCACACCAACATTTGAAAAGTCTGTTCTATTTCTTATGAAGAGTGTTTTTACAATGATAGTGCTCTGTGATCCATGATCTATTTATCCATCTATCTGTCTGTATGTCTGTCGGTCTGTCTATTAGTCTATCTATATCAATATGTAATTGCCATTTTTATTCCTTTCCCTAATTCCAAAACTTTTTTTTTAAATCAAGAATTACAATGTTTATTTGTGACTCTCCTTTCTCTGGCCAGAAATTGTATTTAGTTGCAAAGTGCAGATCAGCCTTGATACATCCATAAATGTGTTTCCAGTATTAAGTGGCTGACATAAAATGAGGCATAAGTGACTACGCAAAATGACCACCAAAATAACGACTTAACAAATATTATAATATAAGAAATGTGTTATTCAACTGAAATCTTTATTTACAAATTTACACTGGCTTTTGTATCCATGGATCTTTTGTGAAATGACATCAAATTGATTTGCATTTGTGACGTGTTTTTGATGTAGTTTTTATCAAGGTGCCCTTTAAGAAAGAAAACTAAGAAATATTGACTAAAGTTCATGTTTGGCTACAGGATGAGTCAAATATAAAGCACGTAGCATCTGCTAATGTGAGTGTGCGTTTTTCTTTATTTTATTAATTCAGTGCCACAAGAACAAAAGGTATTACACATTTTACATAGTTTTCAGAAAGAGAAAATATAAGAAAATATATATTAACTTACATTAAATAAAGCATTCACATGTTTTCAGTGCTTTTTTTGTTTTGTGATTGTTTTAAACGATTTACATTTAATTTGAAGTCATTCACAAAATGGAAAGGTTTGGTTTACATCGAGCCCATTTTTTCTTATGACATTTTCCTAAAAATATGTTGTCCTTTACAATTCAAGTTCTCATTATTAGAATAAAACAATACCTCAAATACACAGATTTCTATCTTATACTCCATTTTTTTTTGTTAATAAACAATTCCAAATCTTTCCAAAAAAAAAAACCTTGAGTAAATACAACGAAAAAAAGATGCAAGAAAATTGTTTCTTTTCCTTGACCACAAAACTCACACATACAGTGGAAGTCAGAATTATTAATTGTTGGAAAAAAATCTCTGTTAAACAGAAATTGGGGGGAAAAAAGGGGTCAACAATTCAAGGGGGGCTAATAATTCTGACTTCAACTGTATATGAAATATTAAGTTTAATTATTTTCAAAACCTCTTTAGCACGACAAATTCTATATTCAAAGTATTTTGTAAGACACTTCTATAATTTTGTTATTTATGCAAAACGTATTTGTCAACTTCCAAGCGTTAACCCAATACATATTAGCAAGTAATGAAAGCCAAAACATCTTGCTGTGTAGGTAGAGACAAAGAGATCATTCTGAGTGTGTGTGTTGGGAAACCCAACTCTGCCCCCGTGACGTCAGAGAGGGAGTTCTGTAATCAGAACTTCCTCACATTTTAATATTTTTTCCCCTTAATGTTTTATATATTGTCGTCGCAACGGGAGCTTAGGAGGAATGGGGTAAATATCCGTTTCGTTCAATCAATCAGCGTGTATAGTCGACGTCATTCCGCTGTTTATGTATAACTTTATCACGCAGCCTCACCCAAAACATTCTGGCAGACTCAAAATACTTACAAGAGGGAGCGAGCACATGGGGATTTTCCAGCTGTGCTTTATGTTAATTGTAGCCTCGTCGTTTTTTATCGTCGTTCTCCCTCTCTAGGATTCAGCATTACTTGAATAACTGTACTAAGTATGAACAACGACTAGAATCAAAATGTAATGTAACAGAGACAACTTCTAAAAGATTCTTGGTGACGTTGATCCAAAACAGAATCAGTGGAACGGAATGGAACGCACTACTTGAAAGCCTTTAAATGTTCAGTTCTGAAATCAAAACACCAAGAACAAAACGCGTCATGAGGGAGGACAGCGCGGCAAAGTTTTGCTGTACAGCATTCGTAACTTGGTTTTATTTTTTGACGTAAAAGAATCTATTAACAACTGGCTAAGTGAATGGAATAGGGGGGTTCTGTTTAGAAAAATAGTTAACCTAATAAACGCCTCTGTTTATGTAAAAACATGATATTGATATGAAGTGATAGGTTGAGGTAAACCATAGCAACAGGGTGTCGACAGGAATCAGATTTAGAGTCATGCTGACAACAAGAGCAGCCATTGACAATCACTTTGTTGTTAAAGTATACAGCACATTAAATAAGTAAGCTATTAACTATCAGAATAACATCCTAACCTCGATCAATAACTTATCAAACTTTCTTGTCCTACTGACCACTGAATAATTAACACTGCTTTGAGGGCTGCATAAGTAGTTTTCTACATGGAATTCAAGGTATACAGACATAAATGATAACTTGTATAAGCCTGTTACTTGCAAATGTGATCTCTTACAGGTTTAGCCTCAGCTTTACATACCTCTTTTCATACAACTTACTTCAGTTCTGTGGACACACATGGATTTTCGCAAACATGACAGCCAGATTTCTATCTTTTGGGAAAGGTAAGATTGCAGATTACAGTTGATTATTATTCACACAATGGCATTTTTACAATTGTGTATATGTGTATAATTGTGTAAACAGTGTATATGTTTTTATAATCACAATATTGACTGGCCATGTAAATTATTTAGCAACCAATGGTTTTGTATTTGGGGACAAAAACGTGTTTTATTAATAATTCTATGTCACAGACAAAAAATTTAACATTTTACAGACGGATAGTTAATATTTTTTTATTATTACTATTTGACAGCACATTTGCATAGTCAGATGTGACAGGTTAACAAGAAATAAATAAATGTATTAAATAATCAACATTATTATTTTAATGATTAGCTTTTCATTTTCATAAACATCGGAGTGTTTCTTTAATTTACCCCAATTATCCTAGTAGTGTTTATTGAAGTTCATGATGCTGAAATGTTTTTCAAAATATATGTTATAAACAAGCTTAATCAAAATGAATGTAAACGTAATCCAAAAGCAGATTACATTGCCTAAATAAATTTGTTAGCTAATTACATCACTACATTTTACATTCTGTATTCCTTAATCAGCAACAGACTATAATATATTTGTAATCCACCCAGCACCAGATAAGCAGTCATGAGCTACAGTGGCTTCTCAAATGGCCCCTCATGTAAATAATCTTGTGTTAAACAAACACTCGGTTTATTTACATCTCACTTATACTCGAGATGTTGTTAGTGCAATAAGTGGTTGTTAAGTGTTACGCAACATCCAAACGGAGCACTCTTATGAAATTTAACTTCCAAAACATCAGCATTGAATAGCTTTTTAAATGTGCATGATTTATTGAAACACTAAAAGCCAATGCATATGCTAATATTTTTAGCTGTTCTTAATAAGTGCTGCATTAAAATATCCTCAGTGCCTGTGTTTTGTTCTTAGATGCCCAGTTTGGCACCTTCTATTTTGTGGCTGTCATGATGGGTGCCTGTCAGCTGCTGTCTTTATTAGAGCTCTTTCACATAGCAGATGGTTTTGACGAGTGCAGACTTTTCCCTCGCTTTATGCAGGTAAAAAGAAATAATACCGCATCACAAAACTAACAAACTTTGCATTTGCAACACTGCACCTAAGAAATATAACAAACACGATCATTTACATTTTCACTTTTTACTCTCAAAAATCTAGTTCTTGTTTTTCTGAAAGGTCAAAAATATTTCCTAAAATGTTGCGACAATTCAAGATTTTGTAATAAGTATGTGTGAGAAATATAGGGCTTGGTTTTTCAGGATGCATAAGTGGTATTTCTGTTTTATTATTACTGTTTTTTTCCCATTTACAGGTAATGGAGAGAAATGTCCTTTTGTTTCTCCTCATCAGTCTGGAGGAGTTTCAGAGCAAACCAATAGTGTGTGTGCAGTTTTATCTGTGGAACATTCTGGGCCTTCTAAGGTTTGTGTGTTGTATATTAGAAACAGGGCTTCTCTGAATAATTTTAAAGGGCATTTTACTCAGATGATAACTTAAACACTTAAAGGGGCCATATCATTAATTATCAGGTGCGTTCATAAAGTATATGTAAACATTTCCTTCAAAACACCTTATGCGTAATTTATTAGACCATGCTGGAAATGGCCTATTTTGGGTGGAATTAAAACATGTTTTTGTTTCTTTAAATGCAAATGAGCTGCTGCCTCCTGCCCCATTTTCAGAAAAAGGTGGAGACTTTATAGACGAATTACCAACATGCGTCACACGGGTTCAACTGCATATACCGGTTGCAAAAAAGACAGGTTGCATTAGCAAACATGTCGTGTTGTGCAGTAGGATGCCAATTTCGAAATTCAAAAGGCCCCGTTTACACTAGTGCGTTTTAGTTTTAAAACACCATTTTAGCATAAAAAACAATCCACGTCCACACTAGCGTTTCACCCAGCGTCTCTCAACAGATCTCCATCCACACGACGCCCCCAGAAACGTATATCACAAGACCATTCGCGCACTCTGGGCATGCGCGTTCAAGTATAAACAGGAAGCATGTGTCTCGCTCGGCATTTGGTTATTGTTAGTCAACAAACGCTGGTTGAACGCGATGGCAAAGAAAGCAAGAGAGGTCTTTTTGAGGACAGATGATGAGGTGGAGTTGTTACTTAAAGTAACAAATGAATATAAAACATCTATGGCTATCGAACATACAGTGTTTACAGTGAAGGCTGTTCTGCTGTCTTCCAGTGGCGTTATAGCCATGTGCGCTTGACGAAGGGAAGGTTACGCAATGACCCAAAAGCCCCAATCTCAGCAGCCACGCCTCAGTTTTCAAAGGTCTCCGTTTCCCTCCATCCACACTGAGACGGAGCAGCAGCGTTTTAGAATGAAAACGGCCTCTCCATCGTTTCCAAAACGCTCTGTTTTCACACCTCAAATACTCGTAGTGTGGACGGATGGCTTAACCGTAGCAAAACTTATGCTCTTTAAAACGAAAACGCACTAGTGTAAACGGGGCCTAAGGCTAACAGCCATCATAAGAGCTGAATGGTATGGCTAATTAAAAATGCTGGGCTCTGCAGTTTTCATTTTATATCAGTTAAGTTCACTCTATGCTGAATCATACACATTTCTCGTATTTGATTGCGGCAATGATATCAGCAAAAACAGTTAAATATGGTTAATTAAACTGCGAACACTAAATGCTAAGAATGAAATGTAAACATGTACATTCACATACCCTGCCGTACAGGTGCAGTTCGCTGTCGAATGCAGTAGTTTTGCTTGTTGATGATTACCCAGGTCTTGTACAGTTCCGTCTTCTTTCCTTTTCTTTCACTAGGCATTACCTTGTTTTTTAGCACTACAAAGTTTTGAATCTGGTAATGTTGGAACATTATTTCTTGCACATGACCACACAAAACATCCACAGACTTGTCGGCCTTTAACTTCTCTCTTATAAAATCACATGGAGTTTCAATGAGATAGTTGTAAATTTCGGGCTGGATGTTTGGTCGTTTTGTCTAATCCAATATCCATTGGGAAGGTGCTATCGCAAATGGACCTGTCAGACAAACGCTGCTCACTTTAACGTTAATTTTGCCGAATAACTGTGCTTATCAATGGGTGACAAGCTGTTATAATACGCTGAAAGCATTATGTAAATAATATATATAATATGTAATCAATATAACTTATATATAATACAACAACAAACTCTGTACCACTTCAAATGTCATTCCATCGCTGTAAAAGCTAGCGCCGCCGGTTTTTCTGCAACCCAGATGCGCACGCATCCTGATTGTTTTCAAACCAGTATTTCATCTATAGCTTGAGTTTTTAGATACTCATGCAATAACAAACAAAAGCATTTTGGAGGTATTTTATAGTCTTTTTAGTTTAAACTCCTGATGTACATTTTTTTTTGTTACACAGACACAAAGCTTGCACATTATGTCAAATATACACTCGGTTAAGTCAAAAACATGCAAGAAATGCAAATTTACAAAATACCCATCTCTTTAAAATTGTATGTTCCAATCAAAAACTCATGTACACTCCCTTTGGAGTGACTGCGTTTTGTAAATTTGCAGATGATTTCACAACAGCAGCAGTAAACTAATGGAAGTAAAATTTAAGTTTTAAGATTTTGAATGTAAGAAATGTAAGTCTTTCAGTAGTGTCTTGTTAAGCAAATGTGAGTTAACAAATGAGCAGTGCAAAGATGCTGAAGTGTGGTAGTTTGGTCTGTAATGTTTATTTATTTATTTTGTCCTACAGGTATCCACATCGGTTATTTTGCCTTATAGGCACACCGTATTTTAAAATGCTATGGGTGCATCAAACGCTATCCATTCCAGTGTACTTTATGTCTGCAGTCACAGAAGGTAAAATAGCATTTATAATATTATTCATTTGGATGAAATTGTAATGGTTTCTGGGTTTAAACCAAATCACAAGAGAAAGTTTTGTTCTAATTTTGAATGACATTTTAGTCCAGTTGGATCTCAGAGCAACATTTCATTCATATTCCTTCGGCTTAATCTCTTATTTATTAGGGCTCGACACCGCAAATTAAACTGCTTAGTGCAACATTTGATACCACTATATTTTTGTCTCTTACCTTAAAGAGATAGTGATAAAAGAAAGCTTAAAATTGCAAGTCAACATTAGTCCATAACTTTAAAATGAAAGGTTTTGGTAGAATCTGAGAAAATGAAAGGTATTTTAATAGGTAGAATCCTTCTCAATGCTGAATGGGAATAAGCATCGGAAATATAAATTGTCAAAGCACAATTATTGTCTTGAATCATAGTAATTGATAGTGCTGTGTTGACCACAATGTTCTTGTCTAGAAAATATGAAAATGATTTTATAATTATTTAGTGGTTTGGTTCTGTATTTTAAAAGTAACATTAAATTCTATAATTAGAATGAATAGAATTTATGCGAGTCATTTTTTAAAATCACTGTTATAATTCATCTTACACTGACATCTTACATGAAAAATCAGTGCTAGCAGTCTGCTCATACGTAAGAACAGGCTTGTTTGGACCTGCACATTTGGTCTTAGGAGCTTCAATGAGGAGCAGATGAGTTAGCAAACTTGTATGCTGTTGTAGATTGGCTTTGGTTTAGTCAGGCAGTGTGTTAAGAAAGCATGATCTGCTGCAGCTTGTCTGAAATACGCTCATCCAGAGAGCCGTAACTCACTATATTCAACAGTACAGAAAACAGCCTGTCTACCTTGATGTCAAAACGGCATCATAAACACATCAAAAAAGCAAACTGATTTGATGGCAATTGACAACCTTTATGTGAAAACGACATCAAATTGACATCTAACAATAGCGTCAAAAAACATCGATTACAGAACAGTCGAATGTTAGATGCGAGTTTGACATCGAGGTACAATAGTTTACATGCATTGTAGGGATTCAAAATCAAATGTAAATTTGGAAATAATTTTTCTGATGAATAGTATTTTTCTTATAATACTTCTCATGTCATTATTTTAGTGGTCAAAATGACATCAATGTGTGTATGTCAGGGTTTATTCTTTCATTTTCCTTTGGCTTAGTCCCTTTATTCATCAGTGGTCGCCACAGCGAAATGAAATGCTAACTTATCCAGCATATGTTTTACACAGCGGATGCCCTTCCAGCTGCAACCTAGTACTGGGAAACATCCATACACACTCATTCACACACACATGCACTAGTTTACCAATACACGCAGCTATATGGGGAGAACATGCAAACTCCACACAGAAACGCCAACTGGCCCAGCTGGGACTCGAACCAGCTCTTGCTGTGAGGCGACAGTGCTAACCACTGAGCCGTGTCGCCCTGTATGTGAAGGTTTTGACATCAAATTGATTTGTATTTTGACCTCATGCTTGATGTTGTTTTGACATCAAGGTGCCCACTGGAAACATTAATGTTCAGATTTAGGAACTAATCCCATCCTCTTTCTTTTATTTTAGGAATAAGTATTTTCCAAATGTTGCCGTACTTGTCGGAATCTGAAGGAACAGACTCAGTCCAACTTAAAGTACCTGCACCGATGTACATATATTCTCCGTATATCGTTATGGGATGGATACTACTACTTGTATTAGGTAAAATAATATGATGTTCATTCTTTATATTTTGTTGTTTATTTTGCTTTATTTGTCTTTACAATTTTATTTGGTTTATTTTATAATGCTGGTTTGTTGCTTGTTAAGCGCTTTGAGTTGCATGCAAGTAGGAAAAATGTAAAAATGTATTATTATTATTATTCTGTGCATGGTAAAAGTACAACTGAGCCACACAAAAAATGTCTCAAATTCATTGTACTGAAAACAAAATATACTTATTAGCGGCATATCAGACTTTTAACAAACCATGACCATGTTATGGTAGTTTATCAACTATTTTCGGAATTAATGCCTAATAACGTAATAAAAATGTAGCTGTAGTCATAATAGTTTTATTGAATGAGTTAATAGCTAGTAAAATTCATTGTTTTAACTAATATTAATATAGTAACTATAATAAATCTTAATCGTAACTTTAGAATCCTTTAAAAGCAATACGTTAAGTATTTTTGTCACCATACCTGTTAAAGTAACCTTTTCGCAGCTCCGGTAAATACCACCGCGATAAAAGCTCCAGCAACTAATCTCGACAAGAAAGTTGGGTCCATAAACCTACAAATTACTAAAATTAAGACTTCACACTTTCATGTTTGTTGCATCCCAAATGACACACTATGCCTTTATACACTCAACTGTGTACTGTTCGCGTTTACGGTCGTCTCAAATTAAGTATTGTTTTTTTTAACTAAACAGAAATTCAAACCATTTCCAGGATGACATTTAATTAGTGAAATAAATCCCTAAACTAACCAATAGTAGCTTTCATGGGTACAACAGTATTCACAATCATGAGGTGGCCTAATTTTCTAATTGTTAGATCAGGGATGTCAAACTCAATTCCTGGAAGGCCGCAGCTCTGCACAGTTTAGTTCCAACCCTAATTAAACACACCTTATCAAACTAATTGAGTCCATCAGGCCTTGTTTGAAACCTACCAGTAAGTGTGTTAAAGCAGGGTTGGAACTAAATGCTGCAGGACTGCGGCCCTCCAGGAATTGAGTTTGACATCCCTGTGTTAGATCATTTTGAATGCAAAATCCACAACAAATTATCTGCCCAATAGCTCATCTCTTTCCCCTATCTAACCAAAGCTGCCACCACTAAGTGTATGTAGTGCTTTATTCCACACTTTTTTTTGTCAGTTGTGCAAGTACATCATCAGAGTATTTAAAGTGCACTTATTCTTTTCAGAATTTTGAATGCACTACTTACACTATTGTTTCTTAAAAATGACACGAAACAGTGCTCAAGTATGCGATTTGGGATGCACCTATACATTTTCAATTGTGGCTCTAAATAGTTTCAGGGCTTCTGCATGTTTTTGACATTTGATTACTTTACAAGTTACACAAAACATATTAAGTGATTTCATTGTGATTGTCATCTTGCCTCTGTTTTGAAGGATCCAGTTTAACAGTACTGCTCCTGCTGAAAGAAAGAAAAGAGAATCTGGAGAGCTGGAATAAGAAACTGAACAAAGACTAAACTGGAGAAGATGATGTACAGGTTCTCCTACTCACTAAAATCATAGAAATATGTTCGCTGTTACAGGATTCTGGAGGCATAGAGCTTGTTTGAACGCTGACATATTTTAACCTAGTATCTGTTACAGTACAGACATATTTTTTACTTGTTTTATAATAAAAACTAGTTTTAAAAATCGGAAACTTAAATGCTTTCATACATTTATATGCAGTAGTCAACAGGTTACAAAGAAAAAATATATATACAATACCTGCTTATAGACAAAACTTGCACATATACACACAAACAATGCAATAAAGTAAGAGATAAATAAGGGCAAAGTACAAACACATTTTAACAGAATAAAACAAAACTTACTTAGAAATCAAAGTTATTTATACATCTATTTGATCAAATGTGAATATGAATCCTACTATGAAAACAAAAATAAAATATAGAAACAAGGTGAGTGGATCATAATGTCCTAGAAAAAAACATTTCAAACAGATTGTACAACTGTGAAAATATACACTGGTTAATATTTTGATCAACATTATTATTACTTTGAGTTGAAGGATGGGTCCTCTGATTTTAATGGTCAATTTCACTAAAAACATGCTACTAATGAAATGACTTTTCGAAATGATGAAATCAGCCTTAAAACCTCTGTCTCAGTCATTTTTTTGTAATTAACATTACACACCATTCTGTAGATGTGTCTGCAAGAAAGCAAGGTCAAATACAACAATATCTTGGCTTTATATTATTGTGTCTCTAAAAACAATTTGATCACAAATTATTACTAAAACTACTAATCTTTTAACACAGTCTGTCACCATCTACAGCTCTGGATTAAAGGCTAAACTTAAGAAATGCATTTAAATGTAAAAACAATATATTTTTTAGATATTATATTAAAAATGTAATTTGTGAAAATGTAAAATGTAACGAATATGTTTATACAACAGTTCTGTCTGATTCTCAAATTTGATTGGCCGATAGCCGTGAGATAATACACTCACTCTTATGGCTTCTTCACACTTGTTTACTACTCCGCCCAAATGAGTGGCAAGCAGAGGACTACAGTTTAACAAATATTGCAGCTGTTGGGCAACAATGTACATTTGAGTCTTTTTTTTAGGCCAGGATGTATTTGCATATCCTATGCAGTTTATTTATAAGGATAGTGCCTATTTTAAGCCTGCTATCATCACTGGTGGGACACTTCGGCAAAAGGCTGCAACACACGCCTCCCACCAGTGACAATATACAGCCATATCACACTACTACCCGTGTGATAATGCATTTAAATAACAGTTTGACAGCATAATCGTGTATATAAAAAAGAAAATCGAACACAAGAGTCTAAAAACCCTTTTGTACGAGGAATTATTTTCTTCCACCATTCTTTCACACCTGCAGCTGATGTCAGAACAGCAAAAAATCGCTGCTACTTCAAAAAAGTCACTTTAGAGCTATGGTATTTGAATGGTTCTCCAGCTTAATGTCTAAATTGATGACAAAACAGGTGATTTTGCTGAGATTTTAAGAATATAAGGCTGAACGGCATGAAATGCCATGTCTAGAGACTTTTCCCAGTATTTCTTTGTTGCAATCGGGATATCTAAGCCTAATCAACGCAAACACTACCAGATTACTATGGTATAAATGCAGCACTACAACATACAAAAGAGAGATTGACTTAGAATGTAACTTACCAGTTATATAATGATTTGATCAGCTGTGGTTTGAAATTTTCTCCCCTAAGGGCTTATTATGCAGTCTCTGTCGCCATATTGTGGCAGAACGTCAACCGTCTTTGACTGATAGATGCCTACGCGCTGAATCTCTGAAATTATAAATGTTTAAAACAGGCACTGTTCTTATAAATAAACTGGATAGTTGCAATCTAAACAACTACATTCTCCCCTAAAAAAACCCCATCAAAAGCACATTATGTTGTCCAACAGCTGCAATATTTGTCAAACTGTAGTGAGTTTATTGATCTGCTGTCACTGTATTTGGGCAGAGTAATACATAAGGGTGAGGAGGCTGCACGAGTGATGTTATTACAGAAAATTGAACGTCTATCAGCCAATCAGATTCAAGAACCAGACAGAAAGTATTCAGACCCCCTTAAACATTTCACTCTTTGTTATATTGCAGCCATTTGCTAAAATTATTTAAGTTCATTTTTTCCCTCAATAATGTACACACAGTACCCCATATTGACAGAAAAGCACACAATTGTTGATATTTTTGCAGATTTATTAAAAAAGAAAAACTGAAATATCACGTGGTCCCAAGTATTCAGACCCTTTGCTGTGGCACTCATATTTTTAACTCTGGTACCGTCACCTTTTCCTGATAATCCTAGAGATGGTTCTTCACCTTCATTTGAGTCCAGCTGTGTTTGATTATACTGATTGGACTTGATTAGCAAAGCCACACACCTGTCTATGAGAACTCCTATAATTCAGCACCAGAATAAAATGGATTAGTCAATTATGCATTAAATTATTATGAATATCAGTGTTTTTTCTCCTATAAATTGAAGCGGCAATCTCATACTGAGCATAAATAAAAGTTGACATTGCAAAATTGCATTGCATTGTCGCAGTCAGTAAAAATGATTCTAAAAGTTGTTTCTAAAGTTCTAAAACATGTAAAAGATCATGTTAACCAAAATAGTTGTTCAGTAAATACAACCGGCTAAATGTGCATTATGCCACTTATTACAAGGCTACTTGCATCAGAACTAAACAATTAGACATAAAACATCGATCTGAGCTGTAATCATTTATTAGATGATGCCAGACATTCAAGAACAGCAAATAAAAGCATATAGGAGGTTATATGTATACATATGATTATATTCACTAACAGTCACCATGACTCGTATTAACCGAATGAACCTGTGTTCTTAGTTTAATCAGTTATCAGGACCTATAACTTGAAATGTCATGATTGACCAATCAGAATCAAGTATTTCAGAGGGCTATGTAATAATATAATATTAGCCTATATTTAACAATAATTTTGAGATTCAGGTTTTGAACGTTTACATTAATTGTTTAAAGTAAATTAACAAAATGTGATTTTATATGCACATAAAGCATATTAAAGATAAAAACTTTTAGCATGTACCAAAACTTTGTTCAGTTGAACACAATAATAAAAAAAAAGAAGATATTTCGAATAATTTTGGAAACCTGTAACCATTGACATCCACAGTAGGAAAACACTAGGGAAGCTAATGGTTACAGGTTTCAAACATTCTTCAAAATATCTTCTATAAATAATCTCAATAAATTATGACAATTTTTTGGGTGGACTACCCCTTAAATTATAACGTTAATCGATTAAAAGCAAAGCAAAGAACGAAAGCATTACCAAAACAGCCATTGCACAAAATTCCCAGTATAGTGTTACTACTGTTCAAGATATATTCAATCAATTAATATATTTCCTCTTGACACACAGAAAGTTGAGTCTCTGCACACAGTCGGTGGCTATCCAAACCCCCTGCGCTCGATTATAAACTCCACATCTCTGATTCGTAGCAGGACACTGAAGCTCTCCATCTGAAGACCAGGCTTTATACCAAACACCTTCTCCATTCACCCAAAACCAGCTCCCAGCTAGAAAGCGCAGGCCGATCCATACGTCATCTGTATCGGCCACTGTGCTGTTAATCTTGGCTTCTTCCATCATATCTTGCGAGCTTAATATGGCAAGACTGAGGTAGTGTTGAGGGCAGTAAAGCAGAGCTTCTTCCCATGTGCTTTGTTGATGAATCACAATCAGCTCAAACACAAACATGCAATAAAAACGCAGATGGTCACTGCAGGCTATGTTGGATGCTTTAAATGTCTTTTTATTGACACGTCCACAGTTGCCTCCTAGCAAAAGCGTTGGTTCTCCATTATCCCAAAATGTTACCCTCGCCTCCTCGCCTGTGGACCAGATCCACTGGTTACGGTCTTTCTCCAGCCCGATCCAAAAATAATTCTCTTTAATCAGAGAATTGCTCGATAAGGCCCCCAAATCTGTACTTCTGACGGTGGACAAGTCGTCGTAGTTCTGTCTGCAATGCTTTTGTGCATCTTGCCAAGACAAAGTCATATTGACGAAGAAGTGAAGTCTGAAGACGCACAAAGAGACTCCAAAGAGACTCAGAAAAACCAGCACTGCAATCGAAGCCTTCATGATCTCCAGCTCAGCAGTGGGATACAAATAAATGTGGCGTTTCACGGCGATTAATGTTTTTAAGGACGTGTTACCACTCCTCATTCACAAATGTCTGGCACGAACAGACCAATAAAAAGCAGAACAGCTCTGACATTGACAGTGACCTCTGACCGGCTCATCGTTCATTATATTAACAAATTCCATTCCTCAAAATGTGGACGACATGCCTCTTTAAGGCAAATCAGAAGACTTGAAGTATGGAAATGACTATTTTACTTTCACATTTACCATAAGATACTGAACTCTTGAAATTTAAAGATTATATAGTTGTATTAATTAACCCCAAGTTGGAAGAATATGTAAACATACTGTATATGCAGTCAAGCCTGAAATTATTCATGCCCCTGGTGTGTGTGTGAGTATGTAGGACGTCACGGTGGCACAGTGGGTAGCACAATCACATCACAGCAAGAAGGTCGCTGGTTTGGCTGGGTCAGTTGCCATTTCTGTGTCGAGTTTGCATGTTCTCCCTGTGTTCGCAATTTTCTCTGGGGGCTCCGGTTTCCCCCACAGTCCAAAGACATGCAGTACTGGTGAACTGAATAAAACTAAATTGGCCGTAGTGAATGTGCATGAATGCAAGAATGTATGGATGTTTCCCTGTGTTGGGTTGCAGTTGGAAGGTTATCCGCTGTGTAAAACATATGCTGGATAAGTTGGTGGTATATTTATTGTCAAAGGTTCCAGGAAAACTGCCATTGTATGCACATGAAACCCTTAATCTGGATTTAATAGGGTTTAATATAGAGTTACCCACCCTTTGCAACTATAGCAGCTTCAATTCTTCTGTGAAATCTTTCCAGAAGGTTTAAGAGTTTGTGGGAATTTTTCACCATTTTTCTAGACATCCACTCTAATGGCCCGTTTCCACTGAGTGGTACAGTACGGTATGGGTCACCTTTATCAGGCTTGCATTTCCACTGCTAAAGGGTACTCTTTTGGTGAGCGTGGTGTACGACAGAACGTTTCAGTCGATGTCATTTTTGCTCAAGGAAATGTTTACAGAAAAGCTTTATGGGTCGTTCACAAATCATACGAGAAGCACTTCTCACAAAACAGATGCATTATACTAACAAATACTGTTGTATAAATGTTCATTACTTACTGAACATGATCTGATTATAACTATAGATCAATGATGCGAAATAGCCAATCTCCGCGATTATATAAAATAAAAAAAATAAATGCTGCAGATATGAACACATACAGCCCCACACAGCCTTCGATGTTATCAATTACAGAAAAACTACACACAGCAGACATTTAGTCCTTATTTAGGATCAAAAACAACCCAAAATAGAGCCCACAACCAGTGCAAACCTCACATCTGTGTCTTTAATCTTCACCAGTACATGTAACCTCTGTTAGAGAGTAATCCCGTCATTCCGAGTTCATAATAGTCCAGAAGGTGATGATGATGATAATGGTTAAATGTAGAATTTTCTTTATGTTTGCTGAAACAATAATTTGCTCCTTAGTTTTTTCCGGCTTCTCCTTTGAGTTTGAACGCATCAGTCTCGCGTTTGTCTGTTTCTGAAAGGATCGAGTTTCAAAAGCACGTCAATAATCAAGCGCAGAGGATAGGGTTTCAAAAGCACGTCAATAAACAAGCTCAAGTTATTATCATCAGCTTAAGAAGTTTGTTATTTCAAATATTGACGTGAAAGTAAGAAAGCGGAACCGCTCGCTCTTCAGACGGGCTCGTAAAGAACTACAGCGCACAGGGCAGCATCTGCTCTTCTCTTGGCTTTGTGGCTGTTCAAGACGACGACAAGGATTGTTTGAGCTCGGGTCGACCATGGCTCATTATTATATGCTCATATTATTTCGGAGTATTGTCTCTCGGCTGTGTATTAAACATGGCGGGTCCTTTGTTTTCATTCTGGCTTGTTGCACGAGCAAAAGACGTATCTCTGTAAACCAATAGTGTTCAGCTGCTCGTCTAGCTCCGCCTTTTGGTCACCCTTGGTACCCTTTGCAAAGGGTGACCAAAAAGTGATACGGTACGGTTCGTTTCAGACGATGGAAATGGCCTTAAAAACGTAGCGTACTGTACCATACCGTACTTCCACTCAGTGGAAACGGGCCATAATTCGTCCCAAAGGTGTTCAGTTGGGTTTAGTGGAATCTTTGTAGGCCAGTTCACGTCTTCCACACCAAACTCACTCATCCATGTCTTTACTTTGTCCGCTGGTGTGCAGTCATGTTGAAGGACAAAGGGCCATCCTCATACTGTTCCTGTTTTAGGTATGTTTCTATGCGAGGGTGTGTGACTATACGAAGGCTACACTGGACCTGATGAGATTGCCAGACTGAGAAACATGATTGATCACTCCAGAAAACACGTTTCCACAGCTCTACAGTCAGGTGGCGGTCTGCTTAGTTTACACCACTGCCTTCCACACTTTGCATTGCAATCGGTGATGTGAGGCTTGAATGTAGCAGCTCGGCCATGCAAACTCATCCTCTCTATGGCTGTTCTTCATCTAATCTGAAGGCCACATGAAATTTGGAGGTCTGTCAATTTTTCTCTGCCTGAGAGTTACCATTCATTCACAGATGTTAGCAGAAAGACTCTGCATGAGTTCATACATTTCTGGCCCATGGACATGATCGAACACCTAAATTCCGTAATCTGGAGGAATGTCCCAATACTTATGGGAATATAGTGTATATTTTTCATTAAGAAGTTTCTAGTCAGCAGTTTGGAAAGTAATGTTAAGCCTGATTTCTACACACTTTCACATGTAAAACGTGGCGTATGCACAAAGCGGGGGTGGAAAAGTGCAAGTTCTAAGTCAACATATTTAACTGAAATATTGAATTAATTGAACCACTTCAAACCATCATATGACCTATAACTAGGCCCACACGAAATCTGCGCGCGCAGAATTCCGCAGATTTCCGCAGATTTTTAGCCCATCATTGATTTTGTTTATTTACTGGTGTAAATGTGTGTAAGAGTATATTTAATCAGTTTTCAAGTTAATTTCAGTAATAATATTGACTAATATGTAAATATTCATGTGATTTATTTACACAACAGTTTGTAAAGTACGATTTTCGGTGTTTAGTAGATATTTTTTACGAGAGACTTGCTTTATTTACCAAATAAAGTGGATCAAATTAGATTCGCATTTTAAACACTAAATAAATGCTAAAAAGCTATTACTTTTTATTTCAAATATTAAGATTTTAGTTATGATACTCCCAAAATCATTCCGCATGAATCCGCAGATTTTTAACAAAATACTCCGCAGAAATAGCAAAAAATGTCCGCAGATTCCGTCTGGCCCTACCTATAACCATTAATAAATTAACTGAACATTTACTCTGGTGTATGTTCACTTTTGGGAAGGTTTCTACGCAAATGTTATAAATCAAATGTTTAGTGTTTTATGCTTATGTAAAATATATTTCATTTGATTTCAGCGGACTATTTTGAAGGCGTTAGTAAAAAAACACTGATATTTTACTGCAGGCAGTTTTAAATACTGGTAAAAAGAGAAACTGGAAATGGAAACTAAGGTATCATTCAATTCAGAAACATAAACAAACAAAAACACCATTTGAAGACTGTTTGTCCAGTGCAGTGTAGTTACAACACTCGCTTCACGTTGCAAGCTCACAAAATCATGGTTGCAGATTTGGTGTTTGCTTTGTGACAGAAGTGATACTTTGACAGGAATAGATGGATTTATGAATGCAGAATATTTGTAAAGCACCTAAAGCAGCCAGACTTATTAATCTGGTAAGGCTTAACCTTAATTTTGATCAAATTAAGATGGTAACGGACCTTAATGAACTCAGAAGCACGTTTTTTTTGTGTTGTCAACTGGGTTTTGATTTTAAAGCAAATGTAGATTTCAACTGCCTTTTTAATAAAACATTGTAATACTATCCACAGCCATGTCACGCGGCAGCCAAAGAGCATTTACTCACTGAAGCCAAGCAGGGCTGAGCCTTGAAGTGGTCTTAGTGAGGCCAGCAGAGGGCGCTCAACCTGCGGGCTGTGTGAGTCCTAATGACCCAGTATAGTGAAGGGGACACTATCCGCTTATTAAGTCGTGACATATAAGTGACGTATGCAATACTGTTTCCGGGTCCAAGCTGCTACACATTTGAATTGAGAAAATATTTGTTAATGACCACTTTCTATTCATATCACACATCAAAGTTTGCACACATTAAAATTGTATAAAAAAACCATAGCGTACACATCAGTATCTGGGCTTGCTGCATCACAAAAAACAAAATTTTAACAATTTGTAAAAAAAGATCACATCGGATATTAGTCAAGGACATATATTCTGCGATCATGATTTTTGAAAGTATTACATCGCTTTGTAAACATTTATTATTACCATTTAATGAGTCTCCCCATATAGTTTGATAGAGCGATTGGACTCGGAGGCCGAGTCGCGTGACGTCACACTTAACAAGTGGATACTGTCAGTGAGCGCCGTCTTTTGGATGAGACGATAAACCGAGGTCCTGACCCTCTGTGGTCATTAAAAATCCCATGGCACTTCTTGTAAATGGTAGGGGTGTAACCCAGGTGTGTCCTGGCCAAATTCCTTCCTACAGCCCTTACCAATCATGGCCTCCTAATAATTCCCATTCACTGAAATGGTTATTCCTACTCCACCAGAATCTGGTGTGTGATGAGCCCTAACCCATACACTATAAATGCGCTATATAAATGCACATTACATTACATTACTGTACTGTAGAATGCATAATTTTGAGCAAAAAAAGACAGTAAATTTTTCTAAATTTTAAAGGCTGCTCATTACAACTTTAGTTGTCACAGAATTATGAAAAAAATCATTACAATTGCCATATTTATGAATATTCAGAAATGTTTGAGCAGCAAACCATACTATTAGAATGATTTCTGAAGGGTCATATCACAAATAAGCTTACCATCACATGATTCAATCGCATTAAAAAAACATTAGGATCCATTCTGTCTAAATGTGCAGTCCTTGGCCAGCATTAGCTACAATATGGTCCTATTTTCTACTGTGTATTGTATTCAGCATGAGCTTGGCAGATGATTTCACTTATGCAAATGTATGCAAATAAAGCAAGCTTCATTTGGACAGAAAATGATACTCGGTGTGTAACAAACGTGTTTATTTTACACCCTCGGTTGGTCACAAAATTGGTCAATCCATTCAACAAGCGATGAATGATACTGGGAAGTAGTAACCTGATGCTTCCTGAAGCCATTTTTATCGACTTGTCTTTTTTCTGACAGCACTAAAAGAATACTGTTCAACATTAGCATGTGTTCTGGCGTTGTAACAGAAGCAGGGTTTGTAAAGGAGTCCAGCATTTGCTTTGTTCTCTGTTTGTTGCTAAAGCACTAATGTGTGATGTTTGAGATCACCAGCCATACGCTCTGGTCCACACCGTCTTCTTCTTGAACTCTGACGTGGATCTCAGAGCCATTAGAGCCGCTGAAACAACACAATCAGATGACAGGCTGCAAATATACTGTCGATCATAAAACAATGCTTTGCTGCTTGTCATAACTCTATTAAATAAGCAGCACATTTCTTTATTTGTTGGAATCACAGTGCCTCACCTTTGGCTGTAAGCACAGCGGTTTCTGAGAAAGCTTGTTTGGGAGCTTCAGTAATGCTGAACAACCAGTCAATGAACTGATGATGTAAAGAAACACTGGAGTTAGTAAGGTTATTTTTAAAAGCAATGAAGACTTACTTAGCAAGTTTGCATGAAACTAATAAAAAGTAAAGATGTTTATATTATTATACATTAACCCTTATATATGGGAAAGAACCATATATATAGTAATTTTACTGACACTAGGCAAGTTTATTTATATAGCACATTTCATAAACAGTGGCAATTCAAAGTGCTTTACATAAACAGAAATAAAATTGAAGCATAAGAAAATAAAATAATAAAAAACAGATAAAAACTTTTAAAATGAGTTAAGACAAGTTATAAAAGAATGAAAAAGAAAAGAAAGACATAATAATGCGATCTGTCGGACGTAGCACAGTGCTCATTTGAATGTGCCTAATGTTGGAGCACATCTGATCATTTCTGGAAGCTGATTCTATTATAATATAATGATTATAATATAATGGTTCATTTAATTTTTAAAGCCATACATTTTTAAAAGTTTTGCAATAACTCCATTACAGTTATTTTATTCAATAAATCAAGTATTTATTCAATAAAGAAGCTGGTTGATGCTATATTTATGCTGATATTGGACTACGGGGATGTACTGTAATCTGTCTATGCATGCTTTGTCTCAGAGTCTGCATGCATTGGATACTGTTTATCATGGAGCACTAAGATTTATATCTAATCTTAAGTCCCTTACTTATCATTGTGTGTTGTTTGCTGGGGTAGGTTGGTTTGCGTTGTCTATTTGTAGGCTCAAGCATTGGCATATCTTTGTTTACAAATTTGTTTGTTTACATAAAAAGTCTGAATATTTAAATACAAATTTTATAGATTTTACTATTTTTAACGAACATAATTTTACATCATATGAGACATTAATATTATATATTAATAGGGCTGTTTTTTCCTTTATATACTGTAAATACAGTCTTTAAAACTTGAGGTTAATTTTTGAAGACAGTATACCAAAATAAATAAATAAACAAGCATATAAATAAATAACTTAAATCAGAATATTTAAATACACATATTACAGATATTTTCACCGAACAAATTTATTCCCAACTTAATAATGGAAAACAATTGACTATATATAAACATTTACCATATTAACAACTTACCATATATGAAGAGTTCAGATGCAAAAACCTCTAAATCCCGCTTCATATTTTTTTCTAAAGGTAGCATTTTTCTCCAATCTTATGTGTAGGCTCAGACAATTTACTTTTATAGTGACGGATAAGTTCTTTTCATTGCCTTTAAAGTGAAATAACTGAACATAAACATAGGAGGCTGAGAAAAATGCTCATTTTAGGAGAATATTTCAGATGGCATTTAGAGGTTTGTGCATCTAAACTCTTCATATAAGTATATGTGTATATATATATATATATATATATATATATATATATATAAATAAAACTTTCCCCTTATAAATGCTGTCTTTTGAATAGTCAAAGGCAATGTAGGAAAAAAACAATCAGTAAATTGTTAAAATTAAACATCAGAATATTAAAATAGAAAGTTAACAAATCTTATTATTTTAATAAACATTTACAGCTCCATATTATTCTTAAATCATGGAATAAAAACACTTTTAATGATTTGATATAAACTACTATAACATTTAGAGTGAATTAAATCATTCATTTAATTTTCATAGTGATAAAGACTACTTAAAGTTAAAAGTTAACAAAATACATATTTCATAATTTGCACATTTTTTGCTATTTCTGCGGAGTATTTTGTTAAAAATCTGCGGATTTATGCGAAATGATTTTAGGAGAATCAGAACTAAAACCTTAATATATGAAATAAAAAGTAATACCTTTTTAACTTTTATTTAATGTTTACAATGCAAATCCAATTAGATCCATTTTATTTGGTACACAAAGCAAGTCTCTCATGTAAAATCTCTACTAAAAGACAGAAAATATTACTTTACGAACTGTGTTGTAAATAAATCATATGAATATTTTCATATTAGTCAATAATATTACTGAAATTAATTTAAAAACTGAATAAATATAAATTTTCACACATTTACCCAAGTCAATGAACAGAATCAATGATGGGCTAAAAATCTGCGGAAATCTGCAGAATTCTGTGCGCGCAGATTCCGTGTGGCCCTACTTATTACTCATCATCTGATTGACTTTTTTTTGTCATGCTTTAAAAACACGTTCACTGAGGAGAAAAAAAGTTCTTTAAATTTGAAAGAGAATTGATTTCCTATTTATTATGATAATAATCAGTATTGACTGAAACACACCATACCTTTTGTGACTGGGACTTCCAAGGCTCTTTATCCAGCAGTTTCTTCAAACTGTATGGGATTGCCAGCAGGCATGATGCCACTGGCAGCTCTGTGTCCTCAGGGTTAGCATAAAGGCCATGGCAGAGCTCTGCTGACTGAGGCCAGGGGAACCACTGAGTCCTGATGCCCACCAGAAGAGGACCACCATGATCAGCCCAAGACACCACTGCTGCTGCAAACACCCTGAGGAGGAAATCTGTGCCCTGCACACACAACAGATCATTTGATCTCATACTTCAATTTCTCATCAGATTTGACAATGCTGTCTAGTATCTGACATGTTCCACCTCCTTCAAGACGCTTCTCATTTAATGTGCTTGATCTCAATCACTCTTAATGGCAGAGCAGTGAAAAAACAAAATGCTATTGGCTGTTTTTAAAGGGGAGGGGCCACTTTTTGCCCCGCCTTCTCTTTATGTTTCAGTTGAGATTACATCAAACTTTGAACAAAAATGCACATTTCAAAGCAATTCACGGGACCTTCAAATATAGCGAAGCACTTTTCAGAGGGCAGCAGAAAGTAAAGTGAGGTAAGGAAATGCAAATACCTGTAGAACATCCACACATTTAACAGAGGGAGATCCGTACGCTACATTTCTGATGTGGCCCATTAACTCCAGCAGCCACTCCATTCGTTTTGAGACCCCTGAGAACAAACAAAACACGTCGCTCTCTAAAACATAAACATCATCAGTCAAGTTTATCAAATACTCTTATTTTAACTTCTTCATTTAGGGGACATATTTGGCTTCTTTGAGTCAAAACTGATCGGAACGGAGTCAAAACGGAATCTTGGGTCCAAAGGGGGATCCAACGGGTCTTCTGCAGTATGAGTGATGATTGGGATGCAGTTCAACAGATGATTCATCAGAAAAATCTACCTTCTGACACTTTTCCAAACGATCAACTAGAAGTTAAGTTATAATTTGTTGCTCTTACAACTCGAATCGACGACAAGAGATTTGTTAGGTAGTGTAGGTGAATTGAATGATGCACTTTTTCCAGTTAAATTCACTCTAGTTGTGTATGTATGTACTGTACTGTATGTATACATGTATATAGTAAAATATATATGTAAAATATTAAAGAGCCCCTATTATGTGTTTTTGAAAATGACCTTCCATGCAGTGTGTAACACAGCTCTAGGTGAAGTGAAATATCCAGCTAGAGCTTAAATCTGAAAGTGTGCTGTGTTTAAAACTATGGATTCATCTATAAAAGAGTCGACTCATAGTGGTCCGAAAGAATCGCCTTGGTAACGAGTCTTTAGCCATGTTGGTGTGATGTCAATACAGAACTCAAGTCCCACCCATTTGTTGCGCATGCATAGACCCTATAAAATTGAAACCCATAATTTTATATGGGTTTCTGCCCACAAACACTGTAGAAAGAAAAAGAGGAAGACAAACACTGTAGCAGATCCTGGTTGAATCATGTCATGAAGACGCTGTGCTCTGAAGTGTGAGGGAAAGTTAGTGTTACTTTCCCAACCCAAACATGAGGATTTCATCAGCTGTTTCTACACACGTTCGGTGGTCAAGTTTCAAAATGGTTCAGCTTTTGCCACTGTGTGTATTAATACTAAATGTGTGTCACTGTTTTTAAATGTGGTTAAGAATAGAGCAATATGCTGGTGTTAAACTGCATTGCTTTAATGCACTCCTGCATTGGGCTCTCACATACACTCTGCACTCTGACTACTTGCTGATAAGCCGTGCTGGGCGTTTCTCTCTCTCACGCTGAACACAGTCGACCAATCACAACAGAATGGGTCATCGGACCAATAAGCACAGCTTAGCGTCGCACTAAGGAGGGTTTGGGAACAAATGAATCGCTGAACGAATCATATGGGAGTCGTTGGGATAATTAGGTAAAAATAAATGCATATTATAAAGACAAGAAAGTGTTTTTTACCTTGCATGCATATCAGCCTGTAGATGGAGACCCCCAAAACCACAATATGGCCTTTTTTAAAGCATAATACGGGCTCTTTAAAAAGATTTTATAGCATCATTGCTCCAGTATATATAAATAAATATAACATTTTCTTCATTAAAATAGTAATACTCAGAAACAAACGGAAACGTAACCCTTAAACATACTTACTAAAGCTAATTTTAACCTCTTTTATTTTAAAATGTATATGGTATTACAAATTAGATTTTTTAAGCATCATTACTGTCTTAAGTGACCAACGATCTTTCAGAAATCGTTCCTAATATACTGATTTTCAGTTCAGGTTACATTTCTAATTATTATCAATATAGAAAACTGTTGACTGCATAATATTTTTGTGGCATGCGAATTTCCCGCCAATAATTATTGATGAACAAAAAGCTCAAAAGAACACTGTGATGTAAGAAATTAGGCCAAGTTAATGAAGTTCCAGAAATAAGAACACTGAAACAAATCTTACTGACTCCAAACTATTGAACAATCGTTAAAACTTACCTGTGTTGGGACCAGAAGCGAAGCGTGATTGGTGGAGACCCTGCAGGAGAAGCCAGCTGATTGGTCTCTTATTGCCCACTTGGAGGATGGTACTGATTACATCATTGATCCCAAGCAGCGGCACTCTTCCTTTAGAGACGAAGTAGGACAGAATGAAGGCTGTTTTTTCCACATTAGCCTGAAGAGGAACAAACAGAGGAAACTGTTACAAACATTTTGGGTTCCACACAATCGGTTTGTGCTGAAATAACATGAAGGAATTAAGTTAGCTTATTAGTATTTACAAATTTAAGTAGATTGAACATAAAACAATTATGTTTTCTCCAAAAAAAACCCATCAATAATTGGGTTGTTTCAGCTCATTTTAAATAAGTAGTTTGAACAAAGCGCAAATGTCCTTTTATGAGTGCTCAGTGTTCTTTCCAGCAACTCATTTCACTTGTAAATTACTCTGGACTGGCTGTAACATTACATAAAGTGCTAAACAGAAGAAGCTGTCCTTTGCATTTGCCATGAATTGTGATTATCATAAATTATCATGAAAGCATAGCTATCGCTGTAAACGTTCAACACTCTAATGTTTACATGCTTTACATAAGGAAAAAAAAGTCTGGATTAAATTATCTTGCATAATATGAGCCCCACTACTACTAAATATCAACCACACATTTAGAACATAAAAATAATTGTGGATCTTTTTAAGCACTGAAGCCTCAAGGGAGAATTGTGTGATAATGGAAATTAATTCATGTAACAGAACATCAAAACTGCCTACAGATGAGATGCTATTAAAACAATCCCTCTTTATAACCTTTAAAATATTTAACACAACTTATTATTCCCTCTAAAAGCCGACAAATACACACTGATCATAATATTAGCAAAATGTGTTATAATAACCCCTGTTTAGAAAACATTTAGCTAATTATAAAAAAATAATAAAATATAAATAATAATAAAAACAACAGCTAATTTTCCAACATTGTCATCCTATTTATTTTATTAATACTTACATTAATACTTATACATTTCACTTTATCTAACAATATAAAAATAGTTTAAATATATATATATATATATATGAATTTAAATAATGTAATATATTATCTTTACATTATAGAACACACAACAGTGTGTGTTGATGCTATCCAACTTAGTTAATGACACTGATTCAATACAAGAGCCAATTTTTAGCATTCTCAAATACAGCAATTTTATTGGTTTCTGTGATTGTTCACTAAAATTATTACAATAACACAATCCAATTTCACACATTTTGTTTAAATTAGGTGTGACATGGTGGCAAAAATGCATCTGATAATTTTATTAGTCAGTTACCCTGTTCTTTATTAACAGTTTTTCAAGTCTTACATGAATCTTGTTCTTGCAAACTGAAAAAATAATATAGACTTTAAACAGAATTGAATATAAAAATCTATTAATCACAAAGATCAGAGTCATACTGTACCTCAGAGACTTTGACTATACGGTCAATTTCAGCGTCGCTCATTTCAGACAGACAAGAACACATGGCTTCATACAGAGCCACTTCAGCAGCCTACGGACACACACAAACACTGAAATATCAGCAGCAGAACACACTAAATATTCAGATTTTAGGCATCATCTTTGACTATTAAAACATCTTCCCTGAGGTAACTGCACCTCTCTATAATGCACGTAAATCACTTGCACATGCAAACAAATTTAAGCTGGTTTTTGATTTCAGTAAATCAGTTTGAGATTCAGACAATGTAAGTAATAATCAGAAGCCCGACTGGTCATCAGCAGAAACAATAATGACTCATATAGTACATCTAGGTGGTTGTTTTTCGCAAAATCAAGCCCTTCGGTCTTATTGACCTTATTCTGCAATGCGGAAGTGTGCTTGTTTTTGCTAATTTTCTAGAACTTCCGATTCAGTTGGGTGTGGGAGAAATGACTAGGAATAATAAACAACAGAAAACGATCAAACCACTTGCTCTACAAACACGTGTGTTCAGGAATATACATAAAAAGTAGAATACTATACATAGTAAGGAAATATCAGTTTGCAACATGAAGCAGCATAACAAGCTGTTTTTAACATCTAAACATTAATGGACGAGACCGGATGTGTCGAGTCATAAAGATTCCAACGACTGCGCCCGCTCATATGTGAGGAATTATGTCAATGCAACCCAATGTTAAAAAAGCCTTTTGGGATTCATTCTGGGAAAACTACCGGTTAGATGTAGGGATGTAACGATTCACCATGAGCCAATTGAAAATCGATTCAAATATGTGACGATTCAAACCGGTAGAAATGATAAATGAATTACGTGTTTTGAACAGAGGGGGCGCTGTGTTTACAGACACAAACTCGCTTTACCTGCACATCAGTGGCGAGCAAGAGGTGGGGCGGCAGAGTACATGACAGCGGTGAAGTGGAGCGGTTTTAGGAGTCTATAAGCTAGTGTGCTATAAAACGGCAGCAAAATGTGCATTTATAAGATATAAAATTGATATAAAGATGTAAAGCTTGTAGTTTGTCACTTCTGCTTAAATGGATCAACGGTTTTACAGTATTCACGTCACCTTATTCTTCAGTTTCTCATCAAATCGTGACCAATCAAATGCTCTCTAGTATCTGAAATGCTCCGCCCCCTTCAAAACGCTTCTCATTTGACGTGCTTGCATGAGCACAACCAGTCTCACTGACTGTGATAAAACAAAATGCTATTGGCTGTTTTTAAAAAGTGGAGGAGCTTCTCTACACTGCACCCTCTCTTCATCTTTCGGTTGAGATTACGTCAAATATTGAATGAAAAAAGAACATTTCAAAGCACTTCATTGGATTTTGATTAGAAATCTGGCATTTCCAATCATTTCTCATGCGATACGTCAAAATGCACATTAGTATGCTGATGGAAACCCAGCTACATATGAGAAGACTATGAAATTACTAATGGTGAAAAAAATATGTTAATGAACTAACAATTGAGGAAAAGCTATTTTCAAGCACTTCTGAAGAAAATATGAGCAATGCTAACACATGTAAAACTAGCTGCCATCCTAATCATAAATTTGCTTAATTCAATTCATCTTTATTTCTATAGCGCTTTTACAATGTAGATTGTGTCAAAGCAGCTTCATGTGGATTATAGTAAATTGATACTGTGTCAGCCCAGTTTTAAGTGTTGAAGTTCAGTTCAGTGTGGTTTAATATTCACTACTGAGAGTCCAAACACTGAAGAGCAAATCCATCGATGCGCAGCCCTACAAGTCCCGAACCAAGCAAGCCAGTGGCGACAGTGGCGAGGGAAAAACTTCACCAATTAATATTGATATTAGTTATTTTGTTCTCAGGAAACTTTATTTTAAAATGTCTTCTTTACTTTAATACTACTCTGAATTTTTAAATAGAATTGAAAATGTAAAATAAAATCATAAACATTTTTTAAAAATAAATAAATAAATAAAAAAATAAACCTAAAATGACCTTCAGAATTTAATTCTGAAATACTGAAACTTCAGAATTGCAGAAACAGCATAATAACAACTCAACTGCATTAAGGCATCAAGCATTCTGTGGAGATCATTTTTAGACAGAGAGAAACAGATACTCACACTGAGGCTGTGAACCAGGGGAGGTACGAGCCAGACGCCCAGGAAGAGTGAGGCACTCTGGGAAGACTGAGTCTGATTAGCGGCTAACTCTAAACAGCAATGCTGCACCTCCTCTCCTACAACACACATGAACACAGGGTTCTTACACCATTTCCTCAAACTTTCCAGGTGCATGAGCACTTTACAATTGTGGTAACTTTCTTATTTACATACACACTTCTCCACACATTATCAGATGGTATTTCTTTTACTATTCTGTAGTATGGTAGAGACTACAAAACATTTCCACACATCTACTGTGTTTCAGATTACGGGTTGCAGTTTGAAAAACCTCCTTTTAAAAGAGCTGATACAGATCACTACAATACAACTGAGCTACAAACCTGTATTTATTATTTGTAGACATTTATTTCAGGTCTTTTGAAAGGAAGTTAATCAAATTGCAACAAATAATCTGAAACACAGTAAACGAGAAAGAGTTAAATGTGACTGTGCTTTATTTTTATCCATCATGAAAATAACGTTACGCTTGGAATTTTCATTCATTTTTTTTCGGCTTAGTCCCTTTATTAATCCGGGGTCGCCACAGCAGAATGAACACCCAACTTATCAAGCATATGTTTTACGCAGCAGATGCCCTTCCAGCTGCAACCCATCACTGGGAAACATCCAGACACACTCATTGACACACATACACTACGGACAATTTTGCCTACCCAATTCACCTATACCAAATGTCTTTGGAGGAAAACGGGTGCACACAGAAATGCCAACTGACCCAGCCTGGGCTCGAACCAGTGACCTTCTTGCTGTGAGGCGAATGTGCTACTTACTACGCCACCGTGGCGCCCGCTTGGAATTTTATTGGGTTATTTTTAATGCCTTTAGCATCACAAGCATATCTGTGGCTAAAACTCTTCATAGTTCACTGTGTTTTGTTCCTCCAGATTGTTGTATTCCTTATAGAGCAGTAATATTTGATATATGTTCTTAAAATTGCTACAGGTAGACTTATTTTTGAGTTTTTGTGTTATTTGTGGTCTGCTGAAAGTAACTGGTTAAAGGTTAACTGGAATTTTCATGTATTAAAAAAAAATATTTGAACTCAATTAAAATCACATTCGTAAAATTCAGAACGGGTTCAATTTTTTCAGGTTTTATCTTTAAGACAAATACAGTGTGTAATATAAAGACAGAATGTGGTGGATGCTGGTTTCAACTGTTTTCGCAACTGATTAATTAATATGCTTCAGACTCGGTGTGCAGGGTTTCAAAGCTTGACAAATACGAAACAACACTTACAAACATTTTGCACCTCAGTATGCAAAGATCCTGAATGGCACCTTAATATTCCCAGTTTTGTAAAACAATGAAAGGATTGTTTATAGTTTAAAGGAGCTGTATGTAAGTCTTTGACTCTTCTTAAGCATAAAAATACCACAATATGTTTGCAGATATTTAAGAAACATGCTAAGTGAACGTACTTGTTTATATGAAAAACAATGCTGAAGTCAGATATTCTACTTTAAATATGTGCCTTCTGTTTCGGAATGTCTGTTTCTCTATAATCACCTTGGTGGACAACACATAATTCAGATAAAGCATCAAGGGGTAAAGGAAAAAGCTGGACGGAGGAATCTTACCGAAGCCGAGTCTCATGATTGGAGAGAGGACGGAGCTCCAGTTGACTGGTGGATACTGGAAATCTGCACCCACAGCTGCTAATGCAGAAAGCAGCGCCTTTACCCGCTGTGGAGCAGCGAACTCCGGCCCTGAGCATTAATAATTGCATTAATAGGGAAACACTTCACTGTTAGACTCCGCATTAGACAGACAGTCACCTTTCCTTCCTGCTTCAGTGATGAAGTCCACTGATGCCCGGATCACACTGCTCTCAGACAGATAACCGAAGTCCTGAGGAACTGTTGGAGAGCAGAGGAAAAGTGTGTTTGATCTGACAACTTCACCACTGAACAAGTATTAATACAGTATATACTAATAATTTGCTTAATTTGATTAAAGGTGGTGGTCCAGAATGTCATTTTAAGGCTTTGTTGTATTTATAAGAAGCAAAGCAATGTGTGCTTATGCTTCACTTGTAAAAAAATCACGCTTTTTTTCATATATCTTACTTTGATTATATACAGCTACTCCGCTAACATGAAAACGACTAGTCATATTTCCTAGTTCCTCTGAAAAGCCCGCCCTCAAGAGACTCTTATTGGTCAGCTAACACAATGTGCTGTGATTCGCGGATCGGCTCCACATCACCACGTCACGCCCCTACAAGCGTGCGCTTTTGTGCTTATATGTAAACAGTCAGTCAGAGCAGCTGACTTCGGAAGCCAAAATAGCAATATCTGTTTGAGCGCTAATCAGACAGAGAATGAAAAGGATGAACCTCATGCCTGCTCTCTAAAATAACATCTGACAAGTGCCTGTAACGAGTGAAAATGGGTGCGGCTCCTTTAAGAGAGATCGTCATAGCTGCTCCTTTGAGGAGATGATAACCGAACCACTGAACTGAAAGAGATTCTGGAAGTTTTCCTTTGTCAAATGCTTGCTATATATTTTATAATTCTCTGAAACATCATTAAAATTTAACTGTAAGCACTTCTCTCTCTGTGTTGTGTCCTTTGGAAGCCCAAATACAGAAACAGAAGAACCTCTGTTGAAAAGCAGCATTTGGACGGCATTTTAGCTGTCTCTGTCATGTATTTTTTTGTAGTCCTCAAAGTTCGTTCACTGTAGGCTTTGCTAAGCTAACGCTGTAAAAGCCATTGTCTTCCTTTGCATTGAACTTTGAGCATATTACATTCAGAAATGGTGTTTATGTTCACACACAGTACACTACACGTCAACTAAAGTTTAAAATATGATATTGTAGTGGACCACCCCTTTAAAAACACACAAATGTCATCATTATTATATATATATATATAGTTTTTATTTATTTGTATAAGTTGCTGCAACCCTCGATAAATTGTTTTATAGAATAACAATTAAAAAAATCTATTTTAATATTTGTATTTTTCAGCATCAATATAATATATATAAAAAACAGTAATTAAAAAAATTGTTTCAGTTGCAGATTTATGACTTTTAAAAGACATCAATGTTATTGTTATTATTATACTATGTAATTTAAGCTGTAATTTTTGTATTTTGATGATTGATTATCATAATCATTAGCAACGTTACAAATTTTATATTATACTGTCTTATTATATACTAATAATTTGTTTAATTGGCTAAAAAAATGTCATTATTATATATTTCTATATATTTGTTTTTAATTATTTGTATAAGTTGCTGCAACCCGGAAAAATAAGTGGTTGAAGATGATGACGATAAGTTGTTATATAAAATAATAAATAAATAAATAAGTAAATCAATAAATAAATTATATATATATATATAATTTTTTCATCATCAATAAAATAAATATTACACAACAAAAATACTAAATACAATAATTTATGATTTATGATTTTTAAGACATTCTTGTTAATGTTATTATTATTATACTTTAGAATTTATTATCACCATCGTTATCAATAGCAACATTACTTATAATTTATAATACAGAAACAGTTTATTTATATACAAATAATTTGCTTAATTTCGTAAAAAAGACACAAACATCATTATTATACATTTATTATTTATATCATTTAAAAATATATATTTTTATAAATCGAGTAGTTGAAAATGATGATGATGATTTTAAACCTAGTTTTATAGAATAACAATAAACAACTTATTTGAATATTTGTATTTTTCATCATCAATAAAATATTACACAACAAAAACAGTAAATATAATAGGCTGAGTTGTAGATGTAAGATTTTGAAAAGATATTGTTGTTATCATTATTATTTTACAATTTACTTGTAATAGGTATTTATTATTATGATGCTGATTTATTAGCAACTTTTAATTGATAATACAGAAAAGGAGGGAAGTTTTTTTTAACTTATTACTATTATATATTTTAGTTTTTCTACAATCATCTTCAATACCACCACAACATTATACATATTTTACACCACAATAGTATACAATAATAATAACAAAATTATATTTACTCATTTATTAAAATGTTTTATCAACATCTAGATAGTAATAATAACAATTGCAGTACTTCTAATTCATAATATATACAATAATAATAATAATAATAATACAAATAATTTTAATAAAAGATAATGCATTTAAATTATTATTATACTATTAATAATAGTTTTTTATCATTTTATCATGCTCTTTTCATTCACTCTGTGGTGATTGAGTATTAATTTGGCCCCAACTTTCTCTGTTTCAGCAAATGCAATGATTCTTGGTGACAAACCTGATTTTGATGCATATAACAGGAAAACCACCAACAATCATCAATGTATGATGCATGATTAAATGGTGTCATGGCTTCCCAATCGAAAAATTACATTATAATAGAAGTCAATGGGGCAAAAACAGCCACCAACATAACAATTTTCTTATACTTTATTATCTTATTATTACTATAACAACAACAACACTAACACTCCATATAAGCAAGCCTGTGTTGTGAGTGTTGTAAAAGTGTGTGACCTGCAGTTCTGCTGTGTCTGCTGGACGCATGTGTCAGATGTAGGTGACCCAGCAAACAGGCTCCGTTTGACTGCAGACCGATGGTTCCAGAGAACGTGATGATCTGAAATACAACAACACTTCACCTCAGTCACACCATGGTATTTCACCTTCATGTGCTGATGTGAAAAGTGTGTAATACTGACCTGTGTGATGTGTGTGTGTGTATACTGACCACTGTGATGTATGTGTATACTGAACAGTGTGATATGTGTGTGTATACTGACCTGTGTGACTTGTGTGAGTGTATATTGACCTGTGTGATGTGTATGTGTGCATACTGACCTGTGTGATGTGTGTGTATATACGTATGTGTGGGATATGTGTGTGTATACTGACCTGTGTGATGGCTCTGATGACCTCATTGAGTCTGCTGTGCTGCTGAGAAGACTCCTCACACTCGCTCTTCAACTGATGAACAAACAAACACACTTACTGGAGGACAGACAGTGTTAACACACACCAAAGAATAGGAATATACTGAAAGATTTACATAATGTTATCTGCAATTCAAAACATGTCTTTACACAGAACGAGGGCTGTGTAATATGATGACATATATCGTACGGACAAAAGAAAAAGTCCACCATTTCATATTTTGCTCTATCATAATGTATATATATATAAAATTATATTTATGTTGGACCAAAAATCATTATAAAAAATTAAAAAAACAAACAAACAAACAAACAAAAACACTTATAAATTATTATAAAACATATAAATTATTTTTTTACTTTGCTATTTATCTATTACTTTGCTAAAATGCTATTGTTATTATTACATACATTATTAATAGATCAAGTTTAAAATATAAGTACAATGTTCACATTTTCCATTTTTTTAGCGATTTCTTTTATTTTTATGTTGGACCTAAAAATCATTCGTGTTTGAAAAGGTTTTTTTTTTTTACTAATATTTTTTGGGATTTTAATAATAATAATATGTTTCTAATATAATAAAACACTATAATAATTATTAATACATAAACTCATATTTTTTATTATGAACATCATCATAATCCCTAGAGATCATTTTTACCTTAGAAATTATATTATTTCTTACGTTTTATTCATTTATTACTTTGCTAAAATGCGGTTATTATTATTATTATTATTATTATTATTATTATTATTGTTATATACAATATAAGTTTAAAATATTATTAAAATTGAAAATATTTAAAATCCTTAAAATTGTAAAGCCTTTTCACTACTTCTACTAATATTTTTATCACTTTATTTATCTTAATCATCAACAAAAACACTAATAATTTATAATAAAAAGTTTTTTTACTATGAGCATCATCTTCACTAGTAATAATTTACATCTAAATTATATTAATTAGTTACAAAAATACTAAAATGTGACTATTATTATTATTACTATTGTTACAGATGTTAATGGACGTTGTAAAAACTTGTTTGTTTTCACAAATGACTACTAGGAAACAATATTTAGTTATTAAAATGACAAGTTACACAAATCAAAAGAAAGATTTCAGAAAACTTTTGCTTGTTTTCACATTAACCCAATACTACCATCATGTGGTCAACTACTATTACTGTTATGACATTTACCTCAATTAAAGGGACAGTTCATCCAAAAACGAAAATTTCTTCACCATTTCCTCACACCTGAGTGCTTCTAAACTTTTATTAATATCTTTCATCTGTTGAACACAAAATACAAAACATTCTGAAGAATGTCAAAAAAGCAGCCATTGACATCCATAATAAAAACCAAAAATACTCAATACTCAATTGTCAATGGCTGTTTCCCCGCTAAATCTTCAGTATATATTTTTTTATGTTGAACAGAAGAAATAAACTCAAACAGGTTTAGAACAAGTAGAGGATGAATAAATGATGACTGAGCTTTCATTTTAGACTGAACTATCCCTTTATCTCTCACTTAACCTAAAAAGCAGTTAAAGTCTGATCTAAAGCACCCTATATACAGAGCATATGCACAAAGTTCCCTCAGAGAGTTGAACTAAAAGCTAATAATCAGTTTTTAAAATTGTGTTAATTACTCCCACCGGTTTAACCAAGAATCTGAAAGGAACATTTAGCAGCTAAATGACATTCGAGATTTCAGCAAAGAGTGAAAAATCTGGCAGGAGCGCCTGAATGCACTCCAATGTGCTTTAAAGTGTTTATTCAGTGACTTTAAGTCACTTAAAGACACATTAACACACATCTTTTCATCTGCGGGTGGCACAGTAATCCAAGACATGGCAGACCCGCTGTTACTATGGCGACACTTCCTGGCTGCCATCCAAGTGTGCTGGCATTTGCATTTAAAAAGGCGAGACGGCATTCACTCAGAGAGTGCATGTGTGTGTGTCTGGAGAGTAGGTGGGCATGAAGGAGTGTAATTTGCTACACAAAGAGCAGCCTGGCACAGGTGTGGGTGAAAAAGGGCAGTGCCCATATGAGGATGGCATTTAACTGCTGCCATTAATGGCACCACAGCATATAATAATGGATTAATTTAGGGTAGCATGCCAGAAAGTGCTGATTTGTGATATTTCACATTCACTAAGATGGAAAAAGCAGCACAAAGCATTCAGTTGTGCATGTGCGTGTTTTTTAACTCAACACAATAAAGGAAACAATAAAAGCACAAGGAACAAACTAAGAAAACACTGGAAAAATCTGTTTCTAAGGATTTATTAGATTGATATTATTATAGATTTTAACATCATTAATATTGTTACTATTAATTTTAGATGCGCTAAAATGATTTGACAGCATTTAAATGAAATATCAAAAAAAAAAATCTAATTTAAAGCACTTTTGTCAGAAAAAATGAATAATAAAGGGTATTTAGGGTTATTTTTTTGAGTATTGATTTCTTAAGCCTTCAGAAGAAAAACATTGGTATTATTCATTCATTTTCTTGTCGGCTTAGTCCCTTTATTAATCCGGGGTCACCACAGCGGAATGAACCACCAACTTATCCAGCATTTGTTTTACGCAGCGGATGCCCTTCCAGCCGCAACCCATCTCTGGGAATAATTGGTATTATGTCAAACAATTTAAATGAATGCCTAAAAACATTGTACTTATTTGCTAAAAGAAGCATATATTAATATAGAGAAGTAATAATATTATTTAGTCTGCAGAATAAAACAAAAATGACATTTTACTCAGACATGATTATAATCAGGACTCCAGAGAAACTGAGAATTGTCAAGTTCTAATTGAAAACTGAAACAGGTACAGGGACAACACAGCTTGACTAGGCATGGGCCGGTATACAATTCTGACAGTATGATAACCTTGGATAAAAATATCACGGTTGCACGGTATGACTGTATTGTGTTTACTGCTGTAAAATATATTCTTTTAAATTTCTGGCTAAAAAACAAAATCCTTTGAACACAATATATTTTATTTTGAGAAACATTTAAAGTATTTTGGGGCAGTAAACATGTCAGGCTAAATAATTCAAGTGAATCATTGACTTCTGCTGTGTTCATTTGTTTTAAAAAAAACACAGATTTCTCTACAATTTACACCAAAAAAAAAAAAAAAAATGTAAATAAAAAAATCTTACACAAACCTTAGGAACGGTATAGCAGAAAATTTTGCCGGTATGAAAATCTTAACTATTCCATACCGCGGTATACCTTGAAAACGGGTATCGTCCCATGCCTAAGCTTGACATAAACACACAGCTTGACATAAACATGAAATCCACATTAAAGTACCTGAATGAGAGCCGTCTCTGATCCCACTAAGGCAATTAATCCATTGAGGGCAGACAGTCGCTGCATTGTGGGACATCCCTACAAATACATACAAATAAACAAACACTGCTCAGTTTCTCTCTCATGAAAGAACATTTCAAGACCAAATCCAAGATATCAGTCAGACAAAAAGTCAACTTTAAATTCTGAAATGTAAAAATTTAGGATTCCACTTTAAGGTTATCAGTTCTTGGATAGCGTCCTCGAAATGTCATTAAAGAATATTATCATTTAATCATTTTCATTTATATGAGAAATTATTTGCAGAAAAAAAAACAGTAGGTCAAAAAATCTATATCAATGTTTTCAGTTCTTAAAAGTCAAATGTTTCTGTACATAAATAATCTAAACAATAATAATTTTATTAGAATTTTATGTGAAAAAAAATCAATAACAAAAATCAAAATCAAATTAAACAGTGCTGTTTCTCAGTAGTCACATTACGTTTGTCTAAGCATATCATTTGGAAACTAAGATGCACCAAGTCAGAGCTGCGTTGTTATGTGAAAAAAAAAGCAGCTTTGATGTAGGTCACATTTTAAAATTTAATTCTGAAATAATGTAAAATAGGCTTCTGATTTAAAATAAACTGAAACTACAGTGAAACATACATAATATAATATTAATATATTATAATATGAATATATGTTATATAATATCAGTGCTTCCCACAGGTTTGAAATGGTGCGGTTGTAGCCGTATTGAAGCACACCTTTTACCCACTGCACATAAATGGTCAACTACATGCGACAAAAATGATGCAATTCTAAACTAGATTTTTATTCATCATGACACTGTTATACACCTTTTCTTTTCAATGGGTAAAAGTTATTTAAAAAAAAGCTGTGGAAATTAAAGAAACCCCCTATTTTACTTACTTTTATGCTATTTAGAAGCCATGTGCACCCAATTATTATTCAGTATATCATATTATTCAGTATATCATATTATTATTCAGTATATCATATTATTATTCAGTTTATCATATAATTATTAATATATATATATATATATATATATATATATATCATATTATTCATTTAGATCAAAAAATAATAATAGATCAAAAAAACACTGTACATTAACCAATCAAAATTGTAGGATAAAACAGTAATAAAAATAAAAACAGAAATGACCTCTCTTTCTCTCTCTCTCTCTCTCAATTTACCAACCTATAGTATTGCCAAAGCATTTTAGATTATATATATAAAATTTACAGCAAAATATACAGCAACTGAGAAATAAATAACAGAAAAATAGAACAAAAAAAAGACACTATTGCTAAAAACTATAATAATTACTAGAATAAAAAGTGTAGATTATTTAAATGAGGCAAATTAGTTGATTAGCCATTTCTAATGGTGTGCAAATATTCTGCAGCCAGCATATTTTGTTCTCTCCGAGTATACAGCAAAGTTTATCTGAGTTATTTATTAAATGATTAATTATTTAATGCTTCTCTCGCGGCTGTGCATGCACAGTCAGCTGCAAAAAGGTAATGCAAAAACACATAAGGTGTGTCCCAATTCGCATACTTGTGCACTATTCTATGCCATTTGGTAGTATAAATAGTGTAAAAAGTGCGTTCACACTGAAAACTCTAAAAATACTAAGTGCGCTTTAATTACCCGGATGATGCACTCGTTCCACTGGTAATATGAAGTGTGTAATGATGGACACTTCACGCACTCAACGACCACAGCTTTGCTCACATAGCGGAAGGGGCGGAGCTATCAGGCGCACATGTTGCATAACTTTATTTCTTTTGGATTGTGAAAGCAAAAGTCTCCTACGAGAGTGATTATAGCGCCTCCCGATGGTGAATGCGGTTAAACTCTTGACAGGTATTATTTGGTATTTTGGTCATTTATTTCACCAATTTGGCAACCGTCAAACGTCATCAGAGGAATGGTTTGAACTTCCGCTTAGTATAAAAACCATTAGTGTTCCTTTTGTGACAACACTACATACATATACTATACTGTTGAGTGTGTAAGTGCATAAGTACACAGTGCATAAGTGGATAGTGTATAGTGTGCCATTTGGTACGCAGCTATACTGTACACATAGCGGCAACTTTAAAAAGCGGAAGTAAAACCCGAATCCCGGACATTTTAAGAGATGCAGAAACTACGGTAGGACGTTTGAGCCAAAATGTGGGTCAAACTGTGGGTCTGCAGAGCATGTGATGTGTAAGTGTTGACAGTTCTTGCGCACACAGAACCAGAAGTAGGAAACAGAGCTAGAGAAGATTTTGCACTAATCGATTGCGAATGTTTGACTTTCTTGGACGGATACAAAAAGTGTGAAAGGATAATGATAATAGTATTATTCATTTGTCACCACAAAATATACCTGGGCGGCAGTCTATGTGTGGGAAGCACTGAATATACAACATATTTAAAAACAAAATCCGAATAATTAAAAATAAGAAATATCCTACTTTTTTTTATACCCACTGACATTTTTGGTCAAACTTCACAATAAGGTTCCATGAGTTCATGCATTTTCTAACATGAACAATAATTATGCAGCATTCATTAATCACAGTTCAACATTTACTAATGCATTATTTTTAAAAAAGGTTAAAAAGCAGATACATTACCAAAGATGAATAAATACTGTAATAACTGTATTGTTCATTGTTTGTTCATGTTCACTAAAACATATTGTAATGTATGATCATCATTTTTTACCAAAGCAGCTCAAATGTGTGTACAATGTTTGCATAAATTATGGTGAAGAAGCAACATATTTTGATTGAACGAACACTAGCAGATCACCTCAGCCAGCAGGATCTTGGTCCAGGCAGCGAGCAGACGAGGCTGGATGTCCACAGCTTTACCGTGCCCAAAAGAAGAGAGTCCAAACACTGTCTGGCCCAACGCCAAAGCAAAGCCTGGTGTCTAGCAAAGCAAACACATAGAGCATGACTGGAAGGTTTAGATTTGAATTTGTCATGCACAAAAACGTATAGTTAGAGTCTTACTGTAAGCCTTGTCCAATTACCAACACTTGACTACTTTCACGATGTATTTCCTGTGTTTGGGTCAAGTCTTCACGTGGTTGTGAAGACTTCAGGTGTGCATGTAGAATTTATTATCCAGCAGAACACACTTTGAGAGTGTAAAAATGTGGATCCAAAGTCAAAAAAGTAGACAACAACAACTGAGACTCTGCACCAAAACAAGTAGTTTTATTTACTACTTGATTTAAGTAGTTTTCTATTTTGATTACATTTTGTTAATATTAATTTACTTTTCATTATTAGTCCTTTATTTATTACCGTTTTAGTTCATCTACTTATTTTCTTATTCTAATATTGTTATGGTTAGATATATTATTTTTATCTTTTGTTTGGGGAAATGAGGGAAGCTGAGATGTAAAATGTTTTCTGTGCTTCCATGACTGTTGTAAACTGTGCATAACCTTTAGAAACACGCTAATGGGAAAAAAATGACATATTTTGAATAATAACACTTATCTCATGAATGAAATTAACAATGAAACCCTCTAAAATACATAAACATTAATCTCTAGATGTTCTCTTAGTTAAAACCTCTAGAATTCCCTGCAATTTCTTGCCCAAATCTTCATTTTGTGCCAATTTAAAACTTTATTTAGAGTAAAAAAAACAGACATAAAGACATTTATGCGTCTTAAACTATATGATGTTTTAACAGTTTTACAAAATTCATAACCTAAGTCAGCAACACTTTACATTTTACCAAGAAATGATTTACAAGTGTAAGACAATTAATAAATAAAATATATGACAGGATTTGATTATTTATCTTGTGTGGGAAAGTTTTTGAAACAATATCTCATAATTTATTTCCAGAACAGGATGCATGATGGGACACGCTTTGCCTCAAATACCCATAGATTTATACACTAGATTTCACATATGGACCCTGAGCATGCGTCAATAGCGCCGCCACATTTGTAAAGTGCTTCCAGGACAAATGTCATTCAACAGCACTAGTCAAGACTAAAGCTGATGTGAAGATGCTGGATTTTAGAGCTGTGTACGAGTGTAATATCGAGCAAACAAAGAAAACGAAGCACAGAGGCATCACATTTTATAGGTAAGATTTCGTTTTTGAATGTTTCGAACTTTTGTACAAAGGTAACGTTATTGATGATAATACAGTCTCTTCCTGCACTGACCATGAGGCAAAGTGGCACCAACTCGCAACTACTAGGCTTTATGCTAATTTTGGTGAATAAAATAAGCAAACAATGTAAATTAAACATTACAAGACACTGCGATGTTAGAAACTTATATCATTGTTGGCTAAGTGAACGAGTCGTTCAAAACGGAGATTCATTCACAAACTAATTGCTCCCTTTGTTAGCATTAGAAGAGAAAGCAGGAGAGGGGGTGTGTTTCAGGACACGGATTAGATCAAATCTAACAGGGAGGGAGGATAATACATTTCCATGCACACAAACGCTAGCTCTTTGTCAGCATTGCCCATGCGATCACTTATCCATCGATCTAGAAAAGTGAGGAAAAATTATAATGTTCGTAATTTAAAAAAATGTGCGTACTGACCACTGGGGAAAACTCCCGATCATAGATATACTGTAAGTATATATGTGTATATCTCTGGCTCTGGATGGCCACAGTCCTACACTGCACCTTGTTCCCACATTAATTTCAAAGAAGCGCTACCCTGTACTAAAATGGCGGCTCTATTGGCGCATTCCTTCCAATAGAGAACAATTGCGTAGGTGACATCTAATGTAAATATTTATGTCAAATACCCCTTGATGCGATATTCAAGATATCACAACGTCATTGATGATGCGTGAAATTCAGATTGAAGTCAACTGAAATCATCAAAATGTTTATGTTTTGTAAAGATGTATTTGCCCTTGTATCTTTAATCAAATACCATAACCTTCAACTGGACTTCCTGTTGAATGCAAGGACTCTCAAGTGGCCAAGACTGCAACTGAGTGTATGCATCAGTTCAAAGATCAAACTAATTGTGATCAATATAATTCTAATCAAATGAGACAGTCCTAAAAGATTTGATCTTGTGTTATGATACAGTCAGTTTAAGCTCTCACCTGTTGACTTTCCTCTGTCAGGGTGCGAAGTGTGTTCATGCTTTCCTCTGCTTTAGTGGCCTCAATAATGCCTGCGCTAAATGCGGAGACTCCCACACACGCCACAGAATAGGCCACAACCTGACATACACACAAGAACAGACACACAAAAGGTCTGGATGAAGACTTTTTCTAAAAACATAAGTATTTTGTTAATTATTTGTGAACCTGGACCACAAAGCTATCCTTATGCAGCACAATAGTGATGCGCGGATGATGGTTACATCTGCGGGTGCTTCGGATTATCTGTAGGTCGGAAAATAAAAACTAAATTATAATTGATTGCGGGTAGGTCGTGGTAACGGGACATGGCAGTGGAAAATCTAAAAAGCGGAGAGTGGACTTAGATAAGACACCCAAAATAATGGATGTGCAAGAGTACTATTCAAACTTTCAGAGGAGTCATCAGAGGAAAATCTGCTATTGTTCTGGGAGAAACAAGATTCCTGCATCAATCGGTGCAAGCGAACGCTCATTTAGTGCAGCTGGCCATGTTTTGAATTCGAAATCGCCCGAATCCAGGCACCGTAGATGCTATTCTGTTTTTGCACAGTGCAAAGAAAAAGGCCAACTACAGTAGGCTAAACATAACATAGCTGCCGTTTAGGATGAAGTGGCATTGTTTTTGTTATCTTTTTCCTGTATCTGTAAAAGCTAAAAGTTCTTATTTTTACTTTGTGTATTTTTCTTCATTGAATTTTTGTTTTTATAAATAAATGATCATTTAAAACTGATTAGCCCACTGAATCTGCTGTTAATAACGAATGAACCATGCTAACCTATCATCATGCTTAAAACAAAGAATTAGAATTATTAAAGTGACAATCGGTGCGGGTCAGGTGCAGATATATATATATATATACAGTTGAAGTCAGAATTATTATCCACCCTTTGGATTTTTCTTTCTTTTTTAAATATTTCCCAAATGATGTTTAACAAAGCACGGAAATTTTTACAGTAGGTCTGATAATATTTTTTTTATGGAGAAAAAGCCTTATTTGTTTTATTTCAGCTAGAAAGTTTTACATTTTTTAAATTATTAGCCCCTTTAAGCTATTTTTTTCTATAGTCTACAGAACTTGCCTAATTACCTTAACCTGCATAGTTAACCTAATTTAACATACTGTAGTTCAGCCTTTAAATGTCACTTTAAGCTGTACTGAAGTGTCTTGAAAAATATCTAGTGAAATATTATTTACTGTCCTCATGGCAAAGTTGAAAGAGATCAGTTATTAGAAATGAGTTATTAAAACTATTATGTTTAGAAATGTGTTGAACAAAAATCTGTTAAACAAAAACTGGGGTGAAAAAAAAAACAGGGGGGCTAATAATTATGACTTCAACTGTATATCAGATAAAAATATATGTAGACGGGTGGCGGGTGGATGATTAGTATGAAGCTACGGATTCGGGAGACATTTCAGCTGATCCGCACATCTCTACAGCACATGCATATTTCTATGGCAATAAAAAAAAAATTATAAATCAAAACGACAGATTTTTATTTTATGCCCAAAATCATTAGAATATTAAGTTAGCATCAAGTTCAATTAAGCTATTGTGTAAATTTATAAATTAATAATTTATAAATTAATAATTAGTAATATGCATTCCCAAGCACTTGAACAACTTTAAAGGCAATTTTCTCAGTATTTAGATTTTTTTTTGCACCTTCACCCTTTTTAGTTACAAATAGTTGCATAAATTGTACTGTCCCAATAAACCATCCACCAATAGAAAGCTTATTTATCTAAAAAAAAAAAAAAATCTAAATTGCAATTTTAAAAATGACCGTTATGACTGGTTTTGTGGTCCTTGATCACATTCATTTGTAGCTTTTCAGCAGCTCACTAAAGCCCTGGAGATCCCTTTGTGATGCCCAGTTTGGGAAACCCAGAGTAAAAGGACAGCATACAAAGCGTGAACACAATACAAGGCAATTTTTTCACTGAAAAAAAAATGCCCTGAAATGTGCTTTACCTCCTGCATCATGCGGCTCATACTGCTGCTGTCCTGCAAACTCTGGAGAAGTCTGTCCAGTGTGAGAGAAACATGAACACGCTCCCGTTCACACTGACTACTGCTACTGAGAGAACTCAAGACCAGACCAACAGCCAGCACACAACCAGCACTGAGAGAGAAAGAGAAAGAGAGCACAAACACAAGGTTAAGAGGGTTTCAATGCATAGGGCGAATGAAGAGCATATCTACAAGGTACATACAGTACATATACTGTATGAGCTAAAAATACAATTTCTGATTATAAATAAGTCTCTTCTGTTCACCAAGGCTGTGTTTATTTATTCAAAATTATATTAAAGTAAATAATACATTAAAGTGTTATTATAACATATTTTTATGGTATAAAATAGCACTTTTAAATTGGAATATTCTTAAAAATCATGTTAAAATGGCTTATGAAGGATTATTTACACTGAGGACTAGATAAGTGATGCTAAAAATCCAGCTTTGAATTTATATTTACAAGGAAAATAGTTAATTCAAATTTAAATTGTAGTTCTCCTAATTATAATTAAAATAGTAGTTATTGTAGTTTTTGATCCAAACTAATTCATATAAAATTAACATAAACGGTAAATTTTATTATATTGCAACTGAAGATTTTATGAATAATTTGATTTATAAAATATTCAAATCAAATCTGCACAAATTAGCAAAACAAAAACTATTGTTTGTTAGTTGCTTTACAGGTCAGTTAAACTCTTGATTGGTTATTACCAGTGTTAGGTGCATTTAGTTACAAAGTCAGTAATTATGTAGTTAGATTACTTTTCCACAAAAAAAGGAAGGGACTATTTTTAATTTACTTGCCATAAATACTGTTTACAAATTCAACAGTTATGGATTAACCAATTCAGAAAAGCAGAGAAACAAAATACTAATATATTTTCCAGATAAATTCTATTTTTCAGCTAAACAAGGTTAATTGAAACAGAAATGAATAACAAAAAATTGTACATATGTAATATACATACATACAAACATATATGTATCCATAGATTTATAATTCTTTAAGTGAAATATTTGATACGATATCAGGTAAAGTAATTCAAATACTTAATTTAGATATTTCAGACATAGTAATAAAAATAAATCTAAATAAATTTAATTAAATTAAATACAATTTTAAAGACGCATTTAGTAATTAAGAACTTTTTTTTGAAGTAACTTACCCATTACTGATTATTACCCACACAAAAATATTAAAATCTACAATAAATACTTAGCTACAACCTCCACTAGCAATTCCAAATTAATCTGTAGTTACAAAACTTGCTAACTAACTTGTACTCCAGATTAGGATCGAAGCAACAGTCTTCCAGTCGTTCCAGATGTTTCATGAGCAGCTCTGCCACCGACTGCCCAGATATATCACTGCAATAAACAAACAAATAAAAAGTCAAAGTGTCCAAAAGCCATTCATCAAACACGACACAGCTATTAAACTATTCATTTATATAACGCATCTGCTGCTTTATGGACAGATCATCAGCACACACCTGACTCTCTCATCATGCAGCCATGCTAGAAACATGCCGAGAGCGAGGCCGCTGTGAAACTGAAGTGCCTGAGACTCGTCTGCGCTGGCTGAACCCGGCAGACCAGCTGCTAATGTGGCCAGAATAGAGGGAACGCTGTCCCTGCGCCAGGTCACCAGAACGGGAACCAGCAGCGCCAGACCCAGAGCGGCACAGGAGCGTGCGATCACACTCGCAGTGTTCTCACCAGAGTATGAGCGCTGGAAAAACACATAACATCAAGTAAAAATAGTATATATTGATGATAACAAGAAAATTTATTCATTTAGCAGATGCTTTTATCCATTGCAACTTACAAATGAGAAAAAAGAACTTCACATAAGTAGAGAGCAGTAATATACAGTACTATAAAGTTTTAAGCACTACACCAGCTTTGTTGGCCTAAAACTTTTGCACAACGTATTATCAATCAGTCTCTTTATTAAAAACAAACAGAGAATATGTACAAAAAACAACAACAGCAACACAAAATGTCCTCTTCAAGCAAAAGTCTGTTTAATGCGGCTTCTCTTGGCACCAAGTACATTTTGAACTGTTTTGCTCTAATTGTCATGACACTTTTTTAAATGCTGTGTAATATCAGGCTTCTTTTAGCCCTTTCCAGAGTTCTTCTTAAGATTTAAAGTGTCATATCTTTCTTTATTTGTCTTTGTGATCTCAAAGAGCCTCTATAATATTCAGCTCTGGACCCTGTGGAGGCCATTTCATGACTGCCTGTGTTTCATCAGCTGTTTTCTTTCTTCAAATAGGATTTCACTGCAATTACCTGACCATTATCATGCTCAAAATGAAAACTATTAAAACTGTTGGCATTTCTGTGTGGAGTTTGCATGTTCTGCCCGTGTTTGTATGGGTTTTCTCCCGGTGCTCCGGTTTCTCATTCAGTCCTAAGACATGCACTATAAGTGAATTAAATAAACAAAATCAGTCGTAGTGTACCAGTGTGTGAATGTGAGAGTGTATTGTGTTTCCCACTTCTGGGTAGTGGCCGGAAGGTCGCTCATTGCATAAAACATATGCTAGAATAGTTTATTTTATTGTGGCGATAAAGAACTAAGTCACAATCGATATCGATCCTAAGAATCTATCATAAGATATGTGTTAACCACTTGGGGCACATGGGTTGGTTTGTTAACAGATTCATATGCATTTGGATACTTAAAAAAAGCCACTACCCAACATTATTATACAGTATGGAAGAGTCAGGATCAAATTAAAAAAGATATTTTGAAGAATGTTGGTTTCTGGCATCCATTGACTTCCATAGTAGGAAACATGACTATGTGCAGTAAGTGAATAGATGCCAGCAACCAACGTTCTTCAAAATATCTTTTATTTGTGTGTTCAACAGAAGAATAAAACTCAATTAGGTTTTGAACAAGTGCAGAATGAGTAAATGATGGCAGAATTCTCATTTTTGGGTGAACTTGCTCATTTAACATGTTTCAAGCATATTTCTTTACAGCAGTGTTTCTCAACCACATACCTGGAGGATCACCAGCTCTGCACATTTTTCATGTCTACTTAACAAAACACGTCTGATTCAGATCATCAGTTCATTAGCAGATACCTGTAATGGGTGTGACAGACAAATGAGACATCCAAAACATCCTGTGATCCTCCAGGAACATGGTTGAGAAACACTGCTTCATAGGAACGGACCAAAAACACAAATTCTCAAACAAAATGTAGAAAAGCTAGCGGTTGCGACTCACATGAACGAACCACGGGAAGACTTGTGCTTTAGGGTTACTGTTACTGCTAACAATGCTGAGCAGAGTGTCAATCACCATCGACAGCCAATGAACTGTGGGAAAGATGTCTGGACCTGCCTACCAACAGAAAAGGAGAGTTTCTTTGACTTTTTGTTACAGTTTTAAACTAAAAACTAAATAAAGATACAAATTCAAAGAGCACCTCAGGTCCGCTTTCAGACTGTGCAGGAAGGTTGCTTTCATATCTGGTTAAGACGACAGCAAGGCCACTTAACGCCAGGATAGAGTTACCCTGAACAACAGGACTGTCTCTGTCAATGGAAACAAACAGACATTTGTATAGATTTTTTTAACAGAACTACAGAAGCAATGTAGAATAAGTTCAATCATCGATGCAGAAAATGGGCTTAGAAAGTTTGTTTGTGAGCAATTATGAGCTTACTTTTGATCAATAAAGCACTGAAAACGCTTTCCTAAGAGACTACAGCAAATACAGATTGTGAATATGAAGCACTCTGTTTAATAATAAACCATTTCGAACAAACAAAAATCAATAGTTGAGCTTTGAAAAGAGAGAACAAGGAGCCTGTGGGGGGGGGGGGGGGACACAAAAGAATAAGAGCAGATTTAGTGACTTACTTGGCAGCAGATTTGACCACATCAGTGAGCCGGTCTCTGACCCTGAGGAAAGAGAAAGAGAGAAAGAGATTTGATTTAAAGAGCTCCACAGACTGACAAGAAGAGCTTTCATCTCCTCAGGCCATGATTTAAGAGCTCAGGTAGAGCTCGCAGTACAGCGGGTCCCAAAAGTCTCAGACCACATTGAAAATCTGGGATTTGTCCAGTTTAAACATGCAAAGGCAGAAAGATTTCACAATGTTTCAAGCTAAGCCACTTTATGGTATTAAATGCGTAAGTTACAATTCTGCAGTAGTTCTTGGTGCTGTTTAAAAATGGCTGATGTTTTAGATTTCACTGAAACAAATGATATGTAAAAAGGTACACATGAATCAGACGATCAGAGTACTTAACTCTATGGAGCCAGATCAGTCTCAAAAATAATACATTTACAAAATATAATTCATACATCCACAACACAATTCACATTTACAAAATCCAATTTGTTAGCTCAAAACGCGATTCATAAATACACAATTCCAATTCATAAATCCTCAACACGTCTACAAAATCCACTTTGCAAATTCACAACACAATTTAAAAATACACAAATCCAATTCGCCAAATTAAAACACGATTCAAAAACACACAAATCCAATCCGTAAATTCTAAACACGATTTAAAAACACACAAATCCAATCCGTCAATTCAAAACACGATTCAAATTTACACAAATCCAATTAGTCAATTTAAAACATGATTCAAATTTACACAAATCCAATTAGTCAATTTAAAACATGATTCAAAAATACACAAATGCAGTTAGTCAATTTACAAGACGATTCAAAAATGCACAAATCGAATTCATAAATTCATAACGCGATTCAAAAATACACAAATCCAATTAGTCAAATCAAATCGCGATTCAAAAATACACAAATCTAGTTAGTCAATTTAAAACACGATTTAAAAATACACAAATCCAATTCGTCAATTCATAACATGATTTAAAAATACACAAATCCAATTCATAAATTCATAACACAATTCAAAAATGCACAAATCCAATTAGTCAATTCAAAACATGATCAAAAAATACACAAACCCAATTCATCAATTCAAAACACGATTCAAAAACACACAAATCCATTTAGTCAATTTAAAACACGACTCAAAAATACACAAATCCAATTCATAACACAATTCAAAACTGCACAAATCTAATTCGTCAATTCATAACACGATTAAAAAATACACAAATCCAGTTAGTCAATTTAAAACACGATTCAAATATACACAAGTCCAATTCGTCAACTCACAAATTCATAAATGCTATGTCATGAATAATACAAGGAAAAATAAAATGTATTTTTTTCACCAGTGATCTCAGTACTTTTACAATTTACACAACACACACACATGCACACACACACACAAAAACTTCAACAAATAGGTTTTTCTCATTTCTAGCCCTTATATCTAAAAATGCTTAAATCAAAAAGCATTTTTAGACAAGTGAAAAAATCTTGTCTTGTTTTCAGAAATAATACATAATATCAAATTAAGTGAGTATTTCTTTGAAAACAGCAAAATAATCTGCAAAACAAGATCAGCTTTATTTTACTTGTCTAAAAACGCTCCTTGGTTTAGGACTTTTTACTAGAGCTAGAAGTAAGAATTATTTTCAGTACAGCAACAACAGTTAAATATATCCACAAGTTCCTCGTATGACAAAAACCGCACAAATCCACCTCGGCATAAACCAACTTTCCCTGACATCTGCCTTAAAGTTCTCCCAGCATGCTTCAGGGCACGTGACCCTGAGATCCCAGGAGAGCAATAACTGTATTACACAAAGACAGCAGAACAAAACCAGAATTGGTGAAGCCGTGGGGAATGAAGCTTCTGGCTGCCATCTGAACATGTTTTACCATCACTCACTCATTGGTCGACAGGCTGTCAAAATGGCGTCCAGCGGGCTGAGTTATGATTTCTGCCAGACAGCGTGCGTGGTTATGCGATAGGGCATATTATAGAGAGCCTTGTGCGAACAATAACCGTCTATACATGCCAACAGATTTGCATGGCGAGATTATATGAATTTGTATAATGGTGATGTGTAAGCATTTGTATGTGACTTTGAAATGTCAGTCTCCATTCATAGGCTTTTCAAAGCGTCTGAAAAGGCCAGAGCAATCACGGTTTGGCAGCTCCGGATGGTTTGACACGAGCGAGATGTATAAAATAATACCTTCACATTCCTCCCTATGGTGCAAGCTCCAATTACAGTTGACTCTTTAGAGGCTTTCATTATGCTCCGCCATTCATCTTGACAGTTTCTGGAAAGTGCTAAGGGTATTTTTGTGTGCTGAAAACTATGAAAGTAATTCATATGAGGAGAGTGTAAGAAGTTGTTTATGGTCAGTTTATGGTCTGTGGTTGCGAGAAGTTTGTGTAAAGTATTCACTGAGAATTAATGTATGAGGTAATGTTTACATCTTCAGTTTTAAGTAGGCCCACACGGAATCTGCGCGCCCAGAATTCCGCAGATTTTTAGCCCATCATTGATTCTGTTTATTTACTTGAGTAAATGTGTGTAAATTTATATTTATTCAGTTTTTAAATTAATTTCATTAATAATATTGACTAATATTAAAATATTCATATGAACTATTTACAATACAGTTCGTAAAGTATTATCTTCTGTCTTTTAGTAGATGTTTTATACGAGAGGCTTGCTTTGTTTACCAAATAAAGTGGATCTAAATGGATTCACATTGTAAACATTAAAGGGCACCTATTTTACCCCTTTTACTACATTTAATATAAGTCTTTTGTGCCCCCAGAATGTGTCTGTAAAGTTTCAGCTCAAAATACCCATCAGATTATTTATTAGAGCTTTCTGAAGTTTGTGTATTATAGCTCTAAACAGCTTGTGGCTGTTTTTGCATACTGGGCCTTTAAGGCTGGTCCTCCCCGCCCACCGTTCCCACGTGCCTGTCAGCATGCTTAAGTCTCCATCCTCGGCTGCGTCAAGATGGAGACTGACAGACAGACAGACATAAAGGAAGCAGATCTCACGTAACGCTTGTGAGAAATACTACAGTAAGAACTTTACCAATGATTGTTTGATGTGTTTGTTGTGGAGTTGCAACGATGAGTCACACACAATGTCGTTACAAAGTTCATGCACACACACAGCGAGGACACACACACACACAACAAAGACAGACAGATGGACAGCACTTTGCACTGTTTTTGCATAAACCTGAATTGATGTCAACAAACCGAGATTGAAGCGTCTTCTTTTATAGTTGTCCTTGGCTGTGCTGATGAAGTAAAGCTAAAGTAAATCGCTGTAATTCATTAATAACATGCACTGTTTTAAAACATTTTAAACTTGTGAGACTCACTCTTGATCACATTTGATGATGATCCTAGCGAACTGAACAGAACTTTTATTCCCGGTTGCTTTGCGCACGTCCTGTCTTGTTGAAATGATTATACGCGTTACTACGGAGTCATGTTAATACGCAGCTGTCAATCAATTTGGTGGGTGGGGGAACCGCGCTCCTATGTCAAGTTGCGGTCGGTCTCAAAACCGCTCCAATTGGTCCACCGTTTTTATGCTGTTAAATTGAAGAAAAAAAAAAAAAGAACTGGGTGTTTTTATCTCACTCCAATATGATGATCTTTACACTATACCTACACATATGTCTGTCCAAAGAGCTTAAAAGTAGATTTTTCACTAATAAGTGCATTTTAAAAAAAGGTTAAAAAAATATAACTTTTTATTTCATATATTAAAGTTTGGGCGCCACGGTGGCCGAGTTGTTAGCACGTTCACCTCACAGCAAGAAGGTCGCTGGTTCGATCCCCGGCTGGGCCAGTTGGCATTTCTGTGTGGAGTTTGCATGTTCTCCCCGTGGTTGCGTGGGTTTCCTCCGGGTGCTCCGGTTTCCCCCACAGTCCAAAGACATGCGGTACAGGTGAATTGGGTAAGCTAAATTGTCCGTAGTGTATGTGTGTGAATGACAATGTGTGGATGTGTTTCCCAGAGATGGGTTGTGGCTGGAAGGGCATCCGCTGCGTAAAACAAATGCTGGATAAGTTGGCGGTTAATTCCGCTGTGGTGACCCCGGATTAATAAAGGGACTAAGCCAAAAAGAAAATGAATGAATGAATATTAAAGTTTTAGTTACGATACTCCCAAAATCATTCCGCATAAATTCACTGATTTTTAGCAAAGTTCTGCGCAGAAAGAAAAAAAAACGTCTGCAGATTCCGTCTGGCCCATATAATGCACATACTGTGCATGTGCAAGTGCTTTTTTGACTGTTTGTAAAGAAAATCTATCACTAAGTACTAAGCGCTATATATTTTTTTTTACAAACTTGGATATGAGAATGACAAGATTTCACAACATTTTTCAGTATACTGTATATAGTATAATTATAGTATAATAATATAATTAAAAACTGGTCAAAAGTCAATGACACTTTTATTTTTTGTTTTTTAAAGGTCCTCAACCTTTTTATCACAGCGGACTGATCAACGCTCAACAGTTTAACCGTGGGTGTATGAGAGGCGCCAGTTTGGACAAAAGTCAAATGAATGCAGAGAGACCGAGTGTGTGCGAGAGAGACCTGGGCTGCGGATCCATTCCTTGACAGTTCGTGGGTCCTTCACTGGGCTGTTTCACCTTCGCAAAGAAACTTTCCAAAGACGCCTGTTTCTTACTTATTTTGCTGCTTGTGGGTTAAAAACAGTACAAATTGATCCACGGACCATGGGTTGACAACAACTGTTTTAAAGAGTGTGTAAGTGATATGCGTCTATAAGCAGCCCCAAAAAGTGTATACGCATTGCTTATTACACACACATGGATTTGCAGCAGCACAGAAATATCGTCAAACTATTAGTTCACAAGAGAATAAGTACAACCGTTTTACGACTGTTTCAATTTTCATTCATTCATTCATTTTCCTTCGGCTTAGTCCATTATTTATCAGGGGTCACCACAGCGGAATGAACCGCCAACTTATCCACTCTCGCATTCACACACATACACTAGGGCCAATTTAGTTAATCTAAGTTATCTTTAGTGTATGTCTTTGCACTGGGTGGGAAACCAGCGCACCCTGAGAAACCCCACACAAACACGGGGAGAACAAGTCCACACAGGAACGGGCTCGAACCAGCGACCTTCGTTTCAGTTTTCACATGGTTAATGCTTAATAGCAAAAGTGTTTGCAGACAGAAAAGAACTTTAAGGCCTGAATAACAAAGCTTACTGTGAACAATTCAACCTACACTTATTTTTCATCTGCTCCCTTTTTTTCATCTACTATGAGATCACATTCAGCTGATTTATCGTTATCCAGTTAACCAATGGAGAGAATTAACTCTAAAATCGTTATTTTGTTCTAGATCCTGATATAAACTAAAAGATCCATACTACTTACGTTTCATCACAATGTAAACCTAACATAACCCCAACGTACAATGCCAGTCAGTTTGTGGTGGAAACGTTTGAATCCTACCAGAGCCAGGCGTAGTGCTGTTTGTACTGCAGCTCCTCTGGACTCTCTTTGCCCTGCTTCTGTAGCATCTCCAGCTCTGCCTTTCTCCCCTGGATGATAATAGAATATAATTTAATCTCATGATTAAAGATTTATCGAATAATATATTTAAATCATACTCTAAACATCAATAATAAAAGCTTAAAAATCACACAGAATCACCTGTAGAAGTGCATGAAATGCCCGACTCATGAAACCCCGCCAGGCCTGAGGTAAGAGAAGAGAGCGATGCCACTCAGACGGCTGGATGTTTACCTGACAAGAAAAACAGCAAAAGATTGAAAGAAAGTGACTGTGAGAGAAATTATATTTAAACTGTAATTTATGAATTATAAAGTGATGATATGACTTCACTCCCTTTCAACTGACTAATTTTTAATCAAATAATATAAATAAAACAAACCAAACGTACAGTTGAAGTGACAATTATTAGCCCTCAGGCGATATTTTGGTTCCTTTTTCAAGTTTTTGCCAAATGATGTTTAACAAATCAAGGAATTTTCACAGTATTTCCTATAATATTTTTTCTTCTGGAAAGTGTTTTCTGTTTAATTTCGGCAAGAATAAAAGCAGTTTTTCATTTTTAAAACCATTTTATGGTCAATATTATTAGCCTGATTGAACAAGATGAGTCAAAGAGAACAACATCGTGACTTCCTAAATTAACTGGCGACAAATATCAAAAGTAAAAATGGAATTTACTGTGGTAGGAGAAGCTGTGCGAATCTTTTCTTTATTTAATAAATTACTTGCACTCAGAAGACAATGGCGACACATAATCAACGCATGGTGGCGTTTGAAGATGTGAGATGCATAGCACAGACGGTCTTGAAAGTTCTGGAGGTAATTAATAATATAGTAAGACTACCGGTAATACTGAAATGGTTAAGGTGTTTTAGAAGGACCAAAACAACATTTCAGATGTTTTACAGTGTGCTCAACCTGCTGGCTTGTCTATTCACACATATTTTTATCACCACAAGATCTCTTATATCTCTTAGAGCTTATAACAAAATCACATGACTTTTTAAATGCACATTCAAAATTTATGCACATCAACCATTTTTTATGTGCACATCTAAAATGCGCATAAAATAGTTGGATGGAAACATAGCTTTTGATTTCCCTAATTATCCTAACTTGCCTAATTAACCTTTAAAATGTTAAATGAAACAGTTTAAATTTTAACTTTTATATTATAAATAAACTTTTATATATATAATAAACTTTAAGCTGAATACTAGTATCTTGAAAAATAACTAGTAAAATATCACGTATTGTTATGATGGCAAAAATGAAAGAAAATTAAAACTATTATCTTTAAAAATATTTAGAAAAACTTTTTTAGAAAAAAAAATCATCTTCCCCTTTAACAGGGGAGAAGTATTCAGAGGGGCTAATAATTCTGACTTCAACTGTATATAAATTAGAGATGTAACTACACTGATATGCTGTCCAATAATCAACCAATTAAAACAATTGTCAAATTATTTAACATTCATTTTTTTTTATGCTGACAGAAACACCAAACTATCAAGATCAACTAATATCACTCATCGAACGTCATAAAACTTCACCGACATATCAGCCAATAATCAGCATTGGTTCATAAAAGCTATTTCTAAAAATCTACAGACCAATTTTTCTAAATACAGAAATTAATTACAATTTATTTAAGAGAAGACATAAAAGACAGGACCACCAAAATATCAGTTTTCAGAGTCGTATTAGTGCCGATAAACTGGCTAATAATCTGTTTCGGTTTATATTTCGATCAGCCTATCAATCAAATTCTAAATTTTGAAATTATCAATAATTTTTTAAAAAGTATAAAAGGCAGAATCACTAAAGACATCGTTTTCATTAATTAATTCATTTTCCTTCAGCTTAGTCTCTATTTCAGAGGCCGCCAAAGCAGAATGAACTGCCAATTGTTCCAGCATATGTTTTACGCAGCTGATGCCTTTCCAGTTCTGGGAAACACCGATTCACAAACACACTCATATACTTTCGACAATTAAGTTTCTCCAATTCACCTATATTGCATGTCTTTGGACTGTGGGGAAACTCCACACAGAAAAGCCAACTGGCCCAGCCGCGACTCGAACCAGTGACCTTCTAGCTGTAAGGTGACAATGCTAACCACTGAGCCAATTTATAATCTTTGAATAACAAACTATCAGTATGAAAAAGTATCTATTTTGAGATCAACCCATCTCTACCATAAATAAATAAAAAACTTGTTACCAAATATATATATATATATATATATATATATATATAATTAAACAAATTCTTAAATTTAACGTTACAAATCCAATTAAATGTGTTGTAACAAACAGAATTATTCAATTACTAACACAAGAGATAAAAACTAAAGTAACATGAAAATATTGTTATACATCTTATATACTTTGAGTTCATTTGTATCGTCTGGTACCTCGTGAATGAAGGTTGCTAACATTTGTTGATAACTCCGCCCTCTGCTGACAAGGAAGCGGACGATTGGCCGGCCGTCTTTGTCAGTTTGAACAGGAAGGTCATAACACAGCAGAAGCCCAGCTGAAACCAATTTTAAATGTTTATTTAATCCATTAAAATGTGAATTATTGTTATTTTTTAAATTCACTAACACAAAACACTGAGTTGAATGCATCTGTACCTGCTAATCCAGGCTTCAAACCCGGCTGTTTGTTCTTCTCATACATTTTCAGCATGAAAGAAGGAATTCCAGATACAGTTTTTCCTTGGTCTGAGCGCAAACTCCCCCCAGTCAGAGCAGAATGGTACACACCGCGGGGCATCTGCTTCATCTCCTGCCTCACTAGAGCTGTTAGGAACGTCTCCAGGGCTGCATTACACCACAAAATTCATGAGTTAAGTAGCTTTTTGATAAAGGTTAAACTATAAAGCATTCAAATAAATGCATAAACAAGATAAGCCTATACTGTGTCATTTATTAAGGGTTTTTTTTGTTCCATGTTGTGCTTTTAGGACACTCACAGCCTCGAGTCTCATTTTGCTCACTTATTCTGAATAAATTACATGGGTAAAATTATGTAAATATTGTAATACTGCATAACACTAAGTGTGAAAGGTTCACACATTGGGTCTACGATATGTAAAATCGTCGTACACAAAATCTGTCTTAATTTCTTTCCACTCCCAGATGGTGTTATTTAACCAGATAGCAGTCAATGTGTCCCTTATATAATCGTGCATAATGAATGAGCTGGACAGGTAGGTAAAAGTTAAGTAAACAGCCCTATTAACATTTGTTTAATAAGGTATACATCTCTATTTAGCACCAAAAGACTCATTCAGGTTGGTTCAGCCAATTAAACAAACAATAGTTGACTCAAAATCAACACAATCTTTCCAATCATACTACACTTATGACAGTGCGACTGATTTATTAAAGCAACCAGTGTATTTCAATGTAAGAATCACTATTCTGGGGGAAGTTATTGGGTGAAGGCAAGCATACGCAACAGTTCTTTTCATTTTAAAGAAAACCTCATACAGTTTCATGGCGTCTGCACAGCAAAAATTCCAGTGTTAAATATACAGTGTGTTTTTTTTGGTGTTGTTCAGTGGTAAAACCAGAGTATATTTTAATCCAACAGTGTGAAAGAGCGTATATTTAAGAGGTTTTTTTCAGTGTTAAACCTTTACCCTATCATGCAGTGTATTTCCCACTAGTGATAGGAGGTCCAGTTTTTTTTTTACTCAAACCAGTTCTTTCAAACAAACAGTGATCAAACCAGTATGTTTTACGAGTCTTGAAGATATAATAAATTATAAGATATAACAATTTAATCCTCATTAGAAGCAGTGTACTATATGCACTCATTAGTTTATATACACATGCATAATCCATTTAGATTTATTTGTTATTAAAGGGTCACGAAACACCAAAACACATTTTTTTGAGCTGTTGACAGTCATATATGTGTCCCATGCTGCTATAAACACTATTAGGACACATATATTTCGCTAAAAAGTGAAAATTGGTTGTTTTTGCGTTATTTCGAGCAAATTCGTTCTTCCAGTTCGAAACTTATTTTTGAAGCTGCGTCACGCCGATGAGATCCCTGCATGTATTCTAGCGTGGAGAGTGGACGTCTGTGCCTGCGAGTGCATCGTGACGTCTCTGAGTGTGCAGCATTAATTCATGAGAAAGACTTGGTTCAAACCAATCAGCATGCTCTATTGTACTCTATGTATGCCGCGCAACTTCATTAATATTCATGATCGCTTCAAAGACTGTTTGTACCTGTTGCAGTGTTCAAAGTGTGCCAAAACAAGTGGAGGAAAAATAGTTTGGAGACAGAGGTCGTCAGAGTTCTGTTTATGTGCTGCAACGAAGGTTTTGTTTTCATTTCCAGCTATGAGAGCGCAGCTGAACTCCTACGCGCACGCAGCAGAAATACATTTGTTAGCAGTTGCTCGCATCTTGTTTGTCACGGGAGACATGCAGAAAATGTTCCTGGATTTAAGTGAAACTGCTGTTAAAGTTGACAAATTAATAGATTGGCAAATAATTTGATTACTAATGTCCATGTAAGCACAGTCACTGTCTTTCTCCTCTGCGTCTGTGTGTTTGTTGTGCCTCTGAAAATCAGCGCGTGCACAAGTGGAAACTCCCATTATTATTACGCAAAACCTTCCCTCTTTCCCTCCCCCAACACTCTCACCTAAACCAAGCTGGACACACCCACTTTCCTCAGCTTTTCCAAACTAGAGGTGTGAAAACACCCCGCTGAGATGGGGATTTCGTGGCCCTTTAAATAAAGTAATGTACTAATTTATTATATTAACACTTTGAAGAGTAACACACACTCCAGTTTGATGTATGAATAAACTCTTACAGTGTTAAAATGAACTCTGTGAGTAATGTACAAATCTCACACTTTAGAAAGTGTTATTTTAACTCCAAAATGGAGGGAGTAATATGTACACCCAAGGAGTGTTAAGTTAAACTCTAATTGAGTTAAATGTACACTGATTGTTTTGCTGTGTGCTTGTATGTAGTTTTATATGTATCTTTGAGGCATAATTTGAATACAAATACTGATCATAAGGAAAACCTCATAGTGCAACTGTGAAACTCTTATGACCTCAATAGCTGATGTTAAATGGACCTGAGATGCTAACCACAGAGTCTGAAGGTTTTTCGGACTCTATTCAATGTATACAAACATCTATTCAATGTAGACCAAATTAAAGCTGACAAAACTAGATATTTTTTTCTGATTTATCTTCTGCAGAGCTTTGTTAATGAACTGAATGAATTTGATGCTGTCATTAAACTAAACTGAACTCAAGAAGGATATAATTTTTTCTTTATGACAGTAGAATTGTCAGTTATGGTGGTCAGTAACTCTGCGACATTAAAACTTTCTGGTTGATTACTGTGAAGCTGCATTATAACCATCTGCATTGTAAAAGGGCCATATAAACAAATGTGACGTGCCATTCTACAAAAGATTACATGCTATTTTTTCACCACCTGATATTTAATGTCTATGATATTAAGCGCATATTATTGATATTATTGAGTGATGTCATCTTGAGGGTGTAAAATAATTCACTGCAGTTATAATAACCCTTATTATTAAACCAAAACATATCCATCCCTGTATGAGTTTATATGTAAAACATATGAAAAAGGTCAGTAATTTCACATAAGCATGAGTGCTATTTTCTCAAATGTGATACTGATTTTATACACCACAAGTTAATAATAATAACAAATGTTTATTCTTATATATATTTTTTTTATATATACCTGGTAAAACAGATGAAGGTGTGAGAGGAACAAGCTTTACATATGATGCTCCTGGCACTGCAATATCTTCCTCCTCCTCATTCTCATTTTCCTTCTCTTCATCCTCGACTTCAGGCTGCTTGGGTACAGGCCTGGCCTGATAGCAAGATCAAATCACCGTTAGAGACAGACAAAATAAATAAAACACAAAAACACTGCAAGGTCATTTTGTAAATGTTCTCACCTGCTCTGGTAAGTGCAGAATGGTGTGAGATGGTTCGGGGTATTCAGAAAGAGCTTTAAAACCCTGGCTTGCGACCTCTGAGTCCTGATGAACCAGAAATAAAACTTTAAATGTTACTATCTTTTCACCAAAGTTATAGTAGTAATTGGGCTGTGAAACTTGGCTACCAATTAATTATCTAAAAAAATAATTGTGATTATATTTATTAATTGTCAGTTTTGGGGCCTTTACAGAAATGCAATATAATCGCCAAATATGAACAGGTACTATATTTAAAATTATTATTAATATATTTGAATTTATGTGCTCATTTTAGTAACCCAACTGGTTGAAAATGAATAGGTAAATGGACATTAATGCAATATTTTGAAAAACATGTTGAACGTGTCAATATATGACTTATTTTTTCATATTTGGGAAACCAAACATAAACTTTTATTGTAAACACTTGATTTGCATATACAGGGGTTGGATAATGAAACTGAAATGTTGGTTTTAATTCATTAATTTAATTCAACCAACAGAGCACCGAGCACGAAAATAGCCAGACACAGGAAAAGTTTCTTTCCTCAGGCCATCTACCTCATGAACAGTTAATATTTTCCTATTGTGCAATAAGCGTGCAATACCTTCTCATACGCAATTGTACACAGCACCTTATAACAATATACAATGCAATACTTCTTATGCATCTGTACACAGCACCTTATAACCTGTATATGTATAACAAATCTGTACATACATTTCAACATCCAGATCGTTGGACTGACTGCATCTCTGTTTAATGTCTATCGTCTTTTTTTTTTAATATTTATTTTGTGTTGTCACTTGTCACTTTATATACACTGGAAGCTTCTGTAGCCAAAGCAAATTCCTTGTGTGTGTGAAGCACACTTGGCAATAAAACTGATTCTGATTAGTAGGGTGCAGGCCAGTACAGCACCAATCCATCTTAGCAATAACAGATACAAGTCCTGCACAGTGGCCAGAGGGATTATGAGCCATTCTTCTTCCAGAATAGTGGCCAGGTCACTATGTGATGCTAGTTTCCTGACTCGCTCCTCCAAAACACCTCAAAGTGGCTCAATAATGTTTAGGGCTGGTGACTTTGCAGGCCATTGGAGATGTTCAACTTAATGTTTATCAAACCACTCTGTCATCAGTTTTACTGTGTGTATTGGTGCATTATCATCCAGACACCGCCTTCAGCCTACAATGTTTGAACCATTAGACATGGTCCTCCAGAATGGTTCAGTAGTCCTTGGCAGTGTCGTGCCCATCTAGCACAAGTATTGGGCCTAGAGAATTAATAATATTAATAATATTGCAGCCCAAATCATCACTAATCCACCCCCACGCTTCTGGGTATGCAAGAGTCTAGGACTACAGTAGGTGGTAACCATCCAAGAGGCTTCTCCACAGCGTAACTTTCCCAGATATGGGAAAGACAGAAAGAGTGGACTCAACACTTTTTTGTCACTTTAAATTACTACAGTAATTTATTGAATTCTGTAAACGTCAAATACAATCATGTACTGTAAAAACACATGTGTGTACATAATATAAATAAGCAATTTCACATGAGTAGCACAGCACCTGAATAATAGCACTGGTAATATGCGTGTAGGCAGCAGTATTTGTCAAACTATAGTGAGCTTAGTCCTCTACTTAGCATGTGGAGTGATACACACGAGTGAGGAGGCTGGATGAGGGTAAATATATATGTTTACCAAGACTTTATATTTATATATGACATGTATATTTATATATGACATGTACAACCCTCCCTACTCTTCAAGAACTGTACTTATTCAGAGTGAGCAGAAGGGCTTCCAAAATCACTGAACCCCTCACTCCCAGCACACTGCCTTTTTGAACTTTTAGCTTCTGGTCGAAGCTACAGAGCCCTGTGCACCAGAACAGCCTGGCACAGTAACAGTTTCAGGCTTGACTGTACTGTATATACACATACATGCTATTGATTTTTATTGAAGTTTTTTTAACATCCCGAATTTGAAAGTGAAAGAAGTGTGCGTTTAAAACTGTGTCTTTGTATTTCAAGTTATTTCTGAAATACAAAATATTCCCCATCTTAAAGTGTATGAACCAATCACCAGTCTTCTGAAACAAATGCCATACAAATAAATAACCATAATTACTTCTAAAAGACAGCTAAAAGACGTCTACCTATACAGAGACACATAAAATGGCATGATGACTTTTAGAAACTATTGTTGGATGACTAGTAAACCGTCCTGCCCATTCCTACTGTTCATTACCATTTGCAAATGTCAGCACTCACCTGACTAAGAGCGTAGCCCCATAAAACACCCACTGCCTCACTTCTGAATTTCTGTAAGGGAAAAGGACATAAAGCCTGAAGTCATTTGTCCTGTAGAGTGTATGAAATGTGGAGCTAGAAATACCACACATGTATAGCAATAAGAGATGAGAGTGTGGTGCTGGTCTCGTGCCTCATATTCCTCTGTTTTGACATTTAAAGCTGGAACTAATGCCAGAAGTTCAGCCGTGGCCTTCAGGACCAGCGGTCTGGTGTCAGAGAGAAGTTTAGGAGAAAGAGCCTTCCACGTGGAGCAGATATCAACAACCTGAAGAAAAAAATATGAAAGGAGAATGCGTACATTTAATGCATTTTTACTTGTGTTACTTTATTGATTTGCCAGTTAACTAGTAAAAGATATCCTGTCAATAAGCTGCTTTGTGATCAGTGTGCATGTGAATGTGCTCAGTGTGACTCTCTGAAGACTGACCTCAGCTCTACAGAGCTCCTGTAAGGCCTGCAGTGCCAGAGCCGCAGGGGTGGCCTGGTCTTTCCTGGAGAACTGCAGCAGTGTGTCTCTGATGGCAGCCAGCATGTCTCCTCCATGCTGGTACGGCCTGGAACAATATGCAGTATTTTAGCGAACACGGAGAGTGAATGTGATCAAACCAGTGCAGATATGCTGAAAATCTTTGACGCAGTTCCATACTGTCATGCCAAGCTCACAGAAAATGTGTAGCAAGTATTAGTATTAGTAACACTTTATAATAACTGCACACTACGTATGTCTACACTACTATCATTCATTAAGGACTAGCAAATAGTTCATCATTTGTTAAGCATTACCTCTACAGTAACAGACATTTGTAAACAGTATATAAATGCAGCAACAAATACTGTGTTCTTGACTTAAAAGCACATTTATAACATGCTTAATGATTGTGTTTTCAAAAATTGTTATTTAATTTTTCACTACTAAATTAAGTATTGCTGTATTTACTATTTGTATTTAAGAGTACACTACCTGACAAAAGTCTAGTCATCTATTCAAGTTTTAGAAACAACAAATAATAACTTATAGTTGATAATAACAAATAATAACAAATAGACTTCTAGTTGATCATTTGGCATCAGAAGTGGCTGATATGAAAGGCAAAAGCCTCTACATAACGCTTATTTTACCAAAATAAAATATGATCATGCCTTGATTTGTAATTATTTAATTAGAACAGTAAGATCTGACTTTGCTTAGACAAAAGTCTTGTCACGTAACAGAAATAATGTACAGTATAGAATATAAAGTCATGGTGCAGTGGAAAAAGAAATAATATTGTGTATGACTCCAATGAGCTTGGACAACATCCACACATCTCTGCAATGACTCAAATAACTTAATAATAATGTCATCTGGAATGGCAAAGAAAGTGTTCTTGCAGGACTCCCAGACTTCATCAAGATTCTTTGGATTCATCTTCAATGCCTCTTCCTTCATCTTACCCCATATATGCTCAATAATGTTCATGCCTGGTGGCTGGGCTGGCGAGTCCTGGAGCACCTTGATCTTCTTTGCTTTCAGGAACATTGATGTGGAGGCTCAAGTATGAGAAGGAGCGCTATCCTGCTGAAGAATTCGCTCTTTTCTGTGGTTTGTAATGTAATGTGCAGCACAAATGTCTTGATACCTCAGGTTGTTGATGTTGCCATCCACTCTGCAGATCTCTCGCACTCTGTGTATACTCAATGTAATCCCAAACCAAGATTTTTCCTTCACCAACCTTTCTGATTTCTGTGAGAATCTTGGGTCCATGCGGGTTCCAACAGGTCTTCTGCAGTGTTTGGGATGATTGGGATGCAGTTCAACAGATGATTCATCAGAAAAGTCTACCTTCTGCCACTTTTCCAAACGATCAACTAGAAGTCAAAGTTATTATTTGGTTCTCTTACAACTGAGATTGACGACAGACTTTTGTAAGGAAGTGTAGTTGGTGTTTTTCTAATATCATTCAGAATGAGTAAGTAAATTATTAATAAAACTATTCAAATCAACATTTATATATCTTATTAATCAGGCATATAGTAATGCTTCCTTTTTATGTTTATAAATGTGCTATTAACACTACTTCATCCAGTTTTATGACCTAATCTAAAGTGAGAACTTTATGCTTTAAAAATCCCTTTTGATAAATAAGAGATCGAGTAGCATCCAGCTTTGAGCTTTTAATATCGAAGTGGTGCAAATGCATTGTATGTTCAATTTTTTGATGAATTAGAGTATTCCAGGAGCTAATAGAGTCCAGTGTCAAAGAATTAAAGCACAGTGTTTTGGTGAAGCAGACCTCTCTCTGCAGATGTCTCTGACACAGGCAGCTCTGGCCAGGATCTGCTCCCACTGCGTATCTTTCCCCATGACCACAGAGGATTTGTCTAGCTGGGACATCAGTCTCTGGAGGTCTGGATACACACGATCCTGTACAAACAGCCAAGAGTCTCAGAAACCTCTCTTTGTAAACTGATTATCAATTAATAAGAAATCTTCCGACATATCAAAAATACTGGCATTACTACAATAGTAAAATACGGCATTGTTAAAATGATGGCATTTCTACATTTTTCTTTAAAATTTTCATAAAAATATGTCTTAAAGCAGTAGGCTTAATAGACATCTCTTAGACTAAAAGGTAATACTATATAATATATATATATATCTTTATATATATATGCAACT
>CAIGQQ010037820.1:9104159-9118392 GCA_903798035.1 Danio albolineatus
AATTCATTAGCCACCTTAAGAAATTTTTTGTATTGGCTACATTCAACATACATTCTATATACCTAAAATATTTGAAATCAAAATCTATTATTTTCCAAGTTATGCTTAATGAAGAAATTAACTTAACGAGGGTATTTATGTTAATTAGACAAGTTAGCTTAAATATTCTTCATTAAACAGAACTTTATTTTTAACAAGCTATGTTAATTAGTCAAGTCATTGGACAAAATTTGTTTGTTCTGTAGCCAATACAAATAATTTCTTAAGGTGGCTAATGAATTGACCTTTGCAGTTTTGACCTTGTTATTTTTAATTCCAGCCAAACTAAAAGAAAGAAGGATTTACCCTGAAGAAACAATATAACAGGAAATATTGAGGAAAAATTCCTTGCGGTGTTGAAAAAGAATTAAATTTCTCAGGAGAACTAATAATTTTGCCTTCAGCTGCAGTGATGATATAATAATAATAATAATAATAATAATAATAATAATTTTTATTTATATAGCGCCTTTCCAGAGCTTAAGGGTACTTTACAAAGAATGTAACAAATAGAGATAGAACAAGTAGACAATAAAGAAACAGTAAACAAGTAGAGACAACATTAGGGTCACAAACATACAGGGAATCAAAAATAACAAACTGGAAATACAAAACAAGACCTAAGAGACAAATAGAGTACAGGTGGGTCAAACAAAGGAGGTCAGTTTATCAAATCTGAAGCATTCAGAAAACAAGTGAGTTTTAAGAAATGATTTGAATTCTGAGATATAAACAGAACATTGGTTGTATGCAAAGATTTGTTGTATATGTCAGATACGCATTTTAAATATTAAACCTAACCCCAAATATGTCTTTTAGCCAAGATTGACTTGTTATTCACAAGCTTCTTAACATTTCTCAACAAGTAAAAATAGCACACAATAAAACCACCTGGAAAGAAAACTTAAAATGAACAGAAAAAAACAACACCAAATAATTACTTGCTAAAATAAACAACATTAACTACATTTTACAGGATTTCAAAATGTTATTCTATATTCCCAGAAGTCTCCATGCTTTTGTAAAACAGGCAAATATTTCAAGATGATTCAAAATAGAGGGCTATTTAGCATTTCCAAAGGCCATCCAAAATACACAACAAATAATCTAACATCTCAATGCTGGATCTTTCCGTCCCCGAAGAAGATTTTTAACCCTTGGAGATGAGACACCATGGCAGTTGTTGTAACCTCTAAATCGCAGATTAACCCCTCAGCATCCCATTTACAAAACCCTCGCCGAAAGACGAGAGCAGGGGAACGGCCTCTGAAAGCGCCACAACCTCTGACCTCCAGAACAAGCCAATTAACAGACATAATGAGCAGGCATACGAGAAAGAGTGGAGAATGAGAAAATAACTGAGGCTGAGTCTGAAAGAGAGAAAATGAGAGAAGGGCTGCATTTATTTGATCAAAAATGCAGTAAAAAATAACGCACATTATTACCATCTAAAATAATGAGAAAACTAATAACTTTTAGTTCTGAAAATGATTGAATTGTTTGATTTAGAAACCTTAAATCATTTACTATTAAAATTCCACGCTGAACATTTAGTACAAGACTAATTTGATGACACGATTAAGACTCCTTTTAAGGAGCAAAATGCAGCCCCAAATTAATAATTAAAGGGGAAGTTCAGCTTAAAATGAAAATTCTGTCATTATTTACTCTTTCTCCAATCTTTCCAAAGGAAGATACACTGAAGAATGTTAAAAAAGACAAAGCCAATGACTTCCATAGTAATTGGTTTTGAAAAAAGTTTTGAATACACTGAAAAAGCACTCAAACTACCTGCTGCTTGTTACGCTTTTAAGGCCGTTTCCACTGTCTAAAAGCGTACCGAACCGTACCGTACCACTTTTTAGTCACCCTTTGCAAAGGGTCCCAAGCATACCAAAGGGTAACTAAAAGGCGAAGCTAGACGCGCAGCTGAACGCTATTGGCTTACAGAGATACGTAATTTGCTCACGCAACAAGCAGAATGAAAACAAAGAACCTGCCATGTTTAATACACAGCCGAGAGACAAAGCTCCGAAATAATATCAGCATATAATAACGAGCCATGGTTGACCTGAGCTCAAACAAACCTTGTCGTCGTCTTGAACAGCCACAAAGCCAAGAGAAGAGCAGATTCTTATGGGTTACGAGCCCATAAGCGCGAGCGCGAGAGGTTCTTTGTCGCTTGCGTCAATATTTGAATTAACAGAGTTCTTAACCTGGACTATTATAAACTGGGAATGACGGAGTTACTCTCTAACGAGAGAATAATGACAGAGAGGCTACATGTACTGGTGAAGATTAAAGACACAGATGAGAGGTTTGCACTGACTGTGGGCTATATTTCGTATTGTTTTTGAACCTAAATAAGGCATAAATGTCTGTTGTGTGTAGTTTTACTGTAATTTGGTAACATCGGAGACTGTGTGGGGCTGTATGTGTTCATATATGCTGCATTTATTTATTTATTTGATGTAATTGCGGACCGTAGGCTATTTCGCATCATTGATCTTGTTATAATCATATCATGTTCAGTCAGTAATGAACATTTATACACCAGTGTTTATGTGTATAATAAAGCCTCTGTTTTGTGAGAAGTGCTTCTCGTATGATTTGTGAATGACCCATAAAGCTTTACTGTAGACATTTCCTCGAGCGAATGTGACGTCTTTAAACGCAAGCCTGATAAAGGTGACCCGTACCGACCCGTACCGTACCGTACTGTACCACTCAGTGGAAACGGGCCATTATTCTGCGATGTGAAAGTGTGCTCGTTTTTGGGGTTGTTTCTAAACGTCCGATTAAGCCACCTATGGGAGAAATGACTAGGAATAATAAACGATTAAACTGCTTGATCTACAAACAAGTGTGTTCATGACCACATCAAGAGAAGAACAACATAATAAGAAAATATCAGTTTGCAATATCAAGCAGCATAACAAGCCGTTTTTAACGTCTAAAAACCAATGAAAGTGAAAGAGACCACAAGTCTCGAGTTAAAAAGATTCCAATGGCTGCGCCCGCTCGAACGCGAAGAGTAAGGTCAATAGCCACTGACAGATGACAGATATATTCCTCTCTGAATATCATCATGTTAGTGCGATTACAACAGTCACGCAGGGCCGCAAATCCCATGTTTGGCTCTGGTCTCGATGACTTTGTGTCCTCAAGAGCCCTAAGGCGTTCAGTAATGAATGTAAGTGAGGAGTGCAGATCCACTGCACCACGATACACCTTTATTTAGCATTTAGCTCCAGTAATTACTGCTCCAGTTTCTCTGGCTGCGTGTGTTGCCTAGTAACACTGACATCTGGATAATGGATAGAAATGAAAGCATAAGATGAGAGGAAAATTGTTTTTCCAATTGTGTTCTTTCTTTTAATGTCCGTCGTTCAAGGAACAATGTGTAAAGCGAGCATGGCTGCGTCTTTCATCATTTGTGCTTCCAGATCTTTTATGCAGACTCTATATTTGAGAAAATCCTTTACAGAAATAGGAAATGGATGCCAGTTTACTGCATTAGAAAAGATGCAGAATATAAAATGTTTCTATTTATAGAATCATGCCTAAATTAGAGTATATCTGACTGTTTGTTTCCATATCTGGTTCCATAACTCATCCAATGTTACGCTCACAATCCTCACAGAGAACAATAGGGTTAAAGGAAAAGAAAAGTGGCATCACTGACTCACCCTCTTTTCATTCCGAACTAAAATTGCTTTCCTTCTTTGATGGAGGAAAATCTTCACAATATATAGTTTGATTGAGTGGATTATGTCAAAAATACAGATATTCATTGATTCATTCATTTTCCTTTAGCTTAGTCTCTATTTCAGAGGTAGCCACCGTGGAATAAACCACCAATTATTCCAGCATGTGTTTTACGCAGCAGCTGCCCTTCCAGCCGCAACTCATTAATGGGAAACACCCATACATTCTTATTCACACACACTCATATAGGGCTGGGTATCGTTCCAAAATTTTCGATACCGATACCGATACCGATACCCTGAATTCGATACCGGTTCCGAACGATACTTTTTTCGATACTTTTATTTTAAGAAATATATTTTAACAAGATTACATAACACAATCTCAGAGAAACTTTGGTTTTATTTTTTTTAGGATGTTTGTGACACTTTTCACAGCAGGTTTATCTCTAAGACCAATAAACAAAGAACAAAAGCACAAAATAAACAAAGTGTAGTTAACACAATATATTAGTGCAAACAGTTTTAATAAAGTTCAAGCAGTTTTAAGTCAATCAATTTTAAGTATTTGTGAGGCTTACTGCTGCTTAAAGGTTTAGTTCACCCAAAAATTGAAATTCTGTCATTAATTATCTACAAATGAAGATATTTTGGATTTAATCCAAGAGCTTTCTGATCCTCACATCGTTGAATATTTATTGAAATTATTTTTGTTTACTTTGCGCACAGAAGTATTCTTGCAGCTTCATATAATTATGATTGAACCACTTTTATCACATGGACTTATTTAGACTATGTTTTTGGTTCCTTTCTGGACATTGAAAAATGCATATCCAGTAAATCTATGGGAGGATCAGAAAGCTCTTGGATTAAATCCAAATTATCTTTATTTGTGTTCTGAAGGTAAACAAAGATCTTATGGGTTTGGAACAACATTAGTGTGGACATTTAAATAAGACAAGTTTAATGTAAACTTCATCATTTACTGTTAACCTCAAAGCATTTTAGTATTGTATGTCTGTTTACATTTCGGAGCCCCAGCCATCGCGCAGTTATCCTCATCAGTCACGGAGGACACTTGTGCTTGGCACATTGTTGAAGTCAGGAAAATACTGAGGATGATGATGATGATGATGACTGCGCTGGCGTGATCTTCTTGCAGTCAAACACGGAGCAACTTTCTGCTCGTAAATTAATTCCGTGTACTGCGAGGTGTTTTATTGTGGCGCATACATTTATACATGTGACAGAATTCACGAGCTGTGCTTGTTTTTCCCCTTTAAGAGAGCTGAAAGTGACGGGGTGTGTTTCCCCTTTAAGAGTGTGTTTCCCCTTTAAGCGCGTGTGTCGAGGAGGAAAATAAAGCGATCGGTTCATAAAGTGTTCATCCCGCGTTTGATGTCTCTTCTTTTAATTTTCTCCGCGTAAACGGCCACATTATCATATTAGACGTGCTGCCAGTCTTGGTCGCGATAACTTTTTTTACAGATATTGTATCGCACGCTGTTGCCGCCAATCTTTGCATAATGTAGCCATACTTTTGATCGCCTAAACATTGTTTGCGTTGAATTTATGATATGCTTTAAAGTGTAGTGTACGCATTACAGCCTCACATTTGACGAGTGGGCGTAATACTGCCGTAAACTATTGATTTTCAAGACAGCCTCGCAGCAGGCTGATTCAGGCTCATCACCAGCATTTGATCCGGGCATATGTTAAGGGATGCCGCAGGTTTTCTAGCTCACTGACGTTGACAAGATTATACCCTTGGGTATCGAAATTTGGTACCGAACGAAAATGATTTTTTCGATACTCGATAGTATCGAGACGATTCGGTCGGTGCTTAAAAAGTATCGAACTCGATACCCAGCCCTACACTCATACACTAGGGCCAATTTAGTTTATTCAGTTCACCTATAGCGCATGTCTTTGAACTGTGGGGGAAACAGGAGCACCAGGAGGAAACCCATGTGAACACGGGGAGAACATGCAGACTCAACACAGAAATGCCAACTGGCCCAGCCGGGACTCGAACCATCAACCTTCTTGCTGTGAGGTGACAGTGCTAACCACCGAACCACTGAGCAAACAACAGCTTTACACATATTTTAAAATGTGTGATTCACAGCTGAATGTTCAGCATCATTACTCCAGTCTTCAGTGTGACATGATTATTCAGAAATGGCTCTAATATGTTGATTGCAGCTCATGAACTATTTTAATGTTCAACAGATGTGCTGCTTGTGGAAACCATGCTACTATTAAAACGTTTGGGGTGAGCCTGATCTTTTTTAAATGAACAGACATTAATCATTTTATTAAAAAAGTGTGCATTACAGATATTAAAGTGAGAGTAAAGACTGTTAAACGCTGGTCTATTTATCAAAAAGAAAAACGAAAAAACAATCACAATATCAGTTTAAACAAACAAATTAATTAATAGAAAAAACTTTACGCATTAAAAATTTATGAAAGAATAAATAAATAAATAATAGCCGAATAGCAAAAGTAATTAATAACTTGGCATGTTGTGTTGCTTAATACAATACGCTTGTGGAAACTACACCGTAAAAGATGCTGGGTTCCAAACACTACAGTACCTTCATGCTGTCCCAACTCAAATTGATTAAGCTACCTTAATTGTTTTTTACAAATTTAAGTAGATTAAACATAAAACTATTAAGTTGTGACAAAAAATATCAAGAATTGTGTTGATTCAGCTCATTTTAAGCATGCCACTTAAACTAACAGCAAAAATCTTTTTTTTTGAGTATTTTGAAAAAGATCCTCAATGTGAATTGAGTTCAAAAGAATAGTATTTATTCATTCATTTTTTCTTCGAAACAAACAGCGGAGTCACAGCAGAATGAACCGCCAACTATTCCAACATATGTTTTACACAGTGGATGCCCTTCCAGCTGCAACCCAGTACAAGCAAACACCCATACACTCTCTCATACACTCACTCACATACACTATGGCCAATTTAGTTAATCCAATTCACCTATAGTGCATGTCTTTGGACTGTGGGAAAAACCGGAGCACCCAGAGGAATCCCACATGAATACTAAGAGAACATGCAAACAGAAATGTCAACTGGCCAAGCTGGGACTCGAACCAACGACCTTCTTGCTGTGAGGCAATAATGCTAACCACTGAGCAACCGTGCCACCCAGAATAGTATTTATTTAAAATGAAAATCTGTAGAACAGTTAAAGCCTTTACTGTTGCTTACTTAGCAAACTTGAAAAATGTGAAATGCTTTCCTTTTAATCCAATACTGATTTAATGGAAGCAATTGATGCTACTATTAACCACTAAATAACACCTTATTATATGATACAGAAGTACAACACAGCCGACTTAGTAAACGTGAATACACAAACTGTACCTTTGCAGGATCAGCTTCAGCGATGGCAGCGGCTGTTTCCAATGCTAACCTGCAGAGATCTCCTTCACTGCAGAAGATGAGCTGCGAGACCAGCAGACACACAGTATCTGGCACATTCTCACAGACGGACAGCGAAGACTGCAGAGAGTACAGCCATTCTGAGGAAGACGTAGAGTCTGTGGAAACCCGATGTAAAACGCTGACGGCCACTTGAAGCTCGCTGTACCAAGTGCTGAGAGGTAAATCCAGCTGCATCGAGTCCTGGAAAGATAAACACCAATGACAGTGTCGCATATTACTTTGTGACTTTGTAAAGCTAAGCAGGGCTGCTAAGCTTTTTTTGTGACTTTGTAAAGCTTAGCAGGGTCAGGAGTGGGAGACCACATGGGAAAGCTAGGTGGCTGCTGGAAGTGGTGTTAGTGAGGCCAACAGGGGGCACTCAACCTGCTGACTGTGTCCTAATGCCCAGTATACTAAAGCGGACTCTATACTGCTCAGTGAGCGCCGTCTTTCGGATGAGACGTTAAACCGAGGTTCTGACTCTCTGTGGTTGTTAAAAAATCCCAGGATGTTCTTCAAAAGAGGAGTAGGGGTTTAACCCCACCATCCTGGCCAGATCTGCCCATTAGCCTCTGTCCATCATGGCCTCCTAACATCCCCATTTCACAATTGGCTTCATCACTCTGTCTCCTTTCCACCAATCAACTGGTGTGTGGTGTACAGTCTAGCGCAATGGCTGCTGTTGCGTCATCCAGGTGGATGTTGCACACTGGTGATGGATTAGGAGATCCCCCCATTGTGTAAAGCGCTTTGAGTGTCTAGAAAAGCGCTATATAAATGTAAGGAATTATTATTATTATTATTTAGTTCTGTTTAAACCTGGTGTTAATGTGTTTTTGTTGATCCAATCATAATTGAACAAAGCCAAGCATAGGTGTAAACATTTTGAACTTGTGCACTTTCGAGCACATACAGGGGTCCTTTAAAAGGCATACTGTATGATCAGATTGCTGCTGTATTGTAGACAGGCATGTGGTCGAATGCAATTGAATAGTAACTTAAATGTCCCATGAAACTGAAAAAACTTTTTTTAGATGTTTTTTAGCAGATCTTTAAGCTAGTTTACACTAAAACAGTGACAATATTCACGTTTAGAAGATATAGACATCGAAAGCTTACAGTTTGTCACTTCCACCTAAATAAACCAACGTTATTATTCATGTCACCTCTTACTTCAGTTTCTCAGCATCTTGACCAATCGAATGCTCTCTAGTATGTGCTGTCCCGCACCATTCAAAACACTTCACATCTGATGCACTTAAATCATTCACTCTTACTGGCAGAACTGTGATAAAACAAAAAGCTACTGGCTGTTTTTTTTTTTTTTTTTAAGGGGAGGAGCTACTCTATGTCCCACGCTCTCTTCATGTTTCAGTTGAGATTATGTCTAACGTCAAATTTAAAAAATGCACAAAAATGCATATTTAAAAACAACAATTGTAGCATTTTTCAGCGGTTTTGCTTTCTTTTCACATCACACTGATTTCTATAGTCCAAACCAATTATAACGAACCAAAATGCAGTCATGTGACAACATGCACATCCCTCACTGGCAAGATGTGTTGACTGAATGCATTTCGTAAGATGCTTTCGATTGGTCAGAATAAATGTGTGTGAATAATCCTGTAAGAACTCTCAAAAGTAAACAAAGAGAGGATGAAAAGTCCAGCACGATTTTTAGTATGGAGAGACAACTGTGCTGGCTGACTGTGCCGATGGATATCATTCATTCATTTTCCTTCAGCTTAGTCCTGGATTATCAAGGGTCGCCTCAGCAGAATGAATCACCAACTATTTCGGTATATATTTTACGCAGCAGATGTCCTTCCAGCCGCAACTCAGAACTGGGAAACACCCATACACTCTCACATTCACACACACACACTACGGCCAATTTAATTTATTCACTTCAACTTTAGTGCATGTCTTTGGACTGAGGGGGATGCAAACTCCACACACAAATACCAACTGGTCCAGGACTCGAAGCAGCAATCTTCTTGCTGTGAGGCGACAGTGATAACCACTGAGCCACCTTGTTGCCCTGCTGGATATCATATATTATATTATTTGTATGAATGAAATGAGCAGTACAGCTTTTTACAGTTGAGGAAACATTATTATTATTTTTCTTTTTTAGAAAACAGGGCCTCTAAAATCATGCTTAATTTCTGTAAAGCACCTTTGGAAGTTTTGAAAACTTAAATTTAATAAAAAAAAAACAAAACAAGAAAAACTTCTCAATGGGAGGATGATCATTTATTGTACCTGTTTTCGCCTGGCAGGCTCTCTCTGGACTGTTTGCAAGAGTGAATTGGCCAGTTTTTGGTTCTTCGTGTGCGTTTGAGTGTCTGTGAGGGCTTCCATGATGCTCGAGCAGGACAGGACCTGTAACAAGGGCATCACCAGCAGAGATGAACCCCAGGGAGGAGGCAGTTCTGGTGGGACAATCTTCACAGCTGGAGGAGAAGGAAAAAGAAGACGAGTTATAGTTTACAGCTATCAAAAAAATAGGTCAATATGTAAATCAGTTTTAAGGTCAAAGTTTAGTATGTTTTCAGTAATGGTTTACACAACAACTTCTGCCTCTTTGTTTAAATACATTTAATTATATAAAAGTACTGTTCTTAAAGAGACAGTTCACCCAAAAATAAAAAATGTCATCACTAGCTATGTTTCCATCCAAAAATGCCAATGAACTTAATGCGCAAAACTGGATTATCGCATAAAAGACGTGCGAATAAAGTCAAATAGAGTCAAAGCAGACAAAATCGTCACTTCCTAATTAACTGGCGCCAAATATCAAATATTACAATGTGCTCAGCCTGCTGGTTTTTCCATTTACACACATTTTATCATCACATGATCTCTTATAACAAAATCACATGACCTTTATTTAATGCGCATACTGGAATTTATGTGGGATAAGTGAGATAAATACTTTCTAAGGACATGAATTTGATTAAGTAGTAAAACTGAAATATTGCCAAAAATTATAATAACTATTTTAATATAATTGAAATGTGTTTTTATTTTAGTTTTTTCAATTTATTTTATTTATTCAATTTACTTATTTTTTTTATCTTATTTTATTCAATTTACTTCATTCATTTAGAGTTTTCAAGAGCCATTCCAGTATTACATCAACCTTAATAAATAATTCAAACATGTTAATTGATGGTGCTCAAGAAAACGTTCTTCTTATTACCAAAAGACCTTAAATCTTTTGTAACACTACAAATCACTTTTATTCAGTTTAACGCATCCACTACTTTAAAATGTTTATATTCCCAGCCCCAAGTACAAACCCTAGAAATCTAATAACTAAGAAATCTTGGTTATTCTGTGAAGACAAAGAATTAAAATGTTTATGCTCTACACACAGTACTCTGATATTAGACTGCAAAAAGGATAGATTTTGTTTTGTGTGCAAATTTAGTCCAAATTATGCAAAAATTCTTAAATGATATAATTAATATTCCAAGTATAATTACTGCTTTTTTCAGACAAATAATTCTAAATTAATTGAGATTTTCCTTAAAACAAGCAAAATAGTCTGCCACGCTGTAAAAAATGTAATAAGTCAAGAGAACAAATATTGTTATGCTGCTTTAACATTTAAATAAGTTAATCAGATTTCAACTAAATGTTTTAAGTTACGGAAAGTTTAACTTAATTTTTGCAGTCAGTTTGATTAATGTGAGTTGAGATGAAAAGTTAATTTAATTCATCTAAAACATTTTAGGCAGCAATAATTTTTTGCTTACCTTACTGGTAGAATATTTTTTGCTTGTTTTAAGGACATTAATATTTTCTGAAAACAAGAAAATCGTTTTTATTTAAGTAAGAAAAGCATTTTTGCAGTGTAGTGAGAAAAAAAATTATAATAGCAAATCAACCCATTTGATATGAAAATAAAAACCGCCTTGTTTTGCTGGCATCCTTTGTGTAAATGAAGCGTGGCATGTCAATATGAAGACTTCAGAAAACAAAAGGGGTATTACCAAGATCTAAGAGGGCCGTTTGCTGGGAGACGGAGGCGTTTAGCAGGAGCAGCGAGATTCCCATGATCACTTGCTCAGCCGGGAGTTCCTACAATTAGATGGAGCACAATCAGACAAACGCTTTGACACAGATGGAGTCGCTGAGGGAATGCTGAATGCAAATCGCTTCCAGCTAGACGACGCTGCGCAAACAACGCCATTATAAAGATGAGAGGAGAAGATCTGTGGAGATCACACAGAGAGTACAAATGCAGCAACTAAATAATAACAATAATCTTGCCCTTCCCTGTGTGTGAATCTGCATTTTGTTAATGAAAGCAATTAAACAGAACTGTAAAACATAATGCGTTTTTTGATTTGTGGAAACTTATTGTCTTAAATTATTACAGCAATCCAACTCATGTTATAAGTTAGTACGACTTCAAATTTTTATTTGGATGGCAGTGACTGTTCTAAACCAAATTCTCAGTTGAGGTATGTTTCGGAAGTTAGTGTGCACATATACAGTACTGTAGGTGTGAAAGTACACAGATTGTGCCTCATTTTTTTTTTTAGGAACATTGATTTTTTTAAAGCATTGTTATTGCAGTGTGTGTATTCACCTCTGCATGCGCAGGTATTATGTGATGGAGTGTGTGAAGCAGAGACATCAGCTCTCCTCCAAGATGAACAGTGAGCTGACAGGCACACAGGAGCTGGAGGGCCAGCTGGGTCAGTTCCTTCCTCCAGAGGTGTGGATGGCTGATCAGAGCCGCTGTCAGAGACTCAGCAAACGAGCTCAACTCCACCACTGCAGTAACACTGTCCACCTGATGGGGCGCAATTTAGAAAAAAAGGTGAGGGAAAAACAATGGTTATATTCACTCATTCATTTTCTTTTCGGCTTAGTCCCTTTATTAATCTGGGGTCGCCACAGCGGAATGAACCGCCAACTTATCCAGCACATGTTTTTATGCAGCGGATGCCCTTTCAGCTGCAACCCATCTCTGGGAAACATCCATACACACTCATGCACTACGGACAACTTAGCCTACCCAATTCACCTGTACCGCATGTCTTTGGACTGTGGGGGGAAACCGGAGCACCCGGAGGAAACCCACACAAACGCAGGGAGAACATGCAAACTACACACAGAAACGCCAAATGGCCTAGCCGAGGTTCGAACCAGTGACCTTCTTGCTGTTAAGCGACAGCACTACCTACTGCGCCACTGTGTCGCCTGGTTATATTTCATTGTTTCATTATTTTATTTGGTCACACTTTACAATAAGGTTGATTAGTTAATGTTAATTAATGCATTTACTAACATGACCAAACAATGAACAATACATTTACTAAAGTATTTGTTCATGTTAGTTAACGTTAGTAGAAAATACAGCTGTTCATTGTTAGTTCATGTTAACTCACAGTGCATAAAGGAATGTTAACAAGCATGGAATTGGATGTTAATAATGCTTTTTTAAATGTTTAATTATGATCAATAAATTCTGTACAAGTGTTGTTCATCATTAGTTCATGTTAGTTAATGCATTAACTAATGAACCTTATTGTAAAGTGTTACCTTTTATTTAGCAGATGCTTTAAAAAAAAAAATCGACTTACATGCGAGGTTAAAAAAAGCACTTTGAAGTGATTATTAAACAGGAAAACTGGACTATAACATATGAAAATACATACATGTTGGCTGTAAATACCAATACAGCACAACATAAAAGACTAATCTATGTTTCCCAAATAATTTGTGTTTCTTTTGTTAAAATGAGTGAGGTGAATTATAATGACTGGGTTCTGTAAGATATTAAATGATTTTAAATGTCCCCATATGCTCACTAAGTTTCCATTTATTTACTTTAATAGTTGGGTTTCTCATTGTTGCATAATTTGGCGAATATATAAAAGAGTAAGTGCTGTGGATTTATATAATTTTATCGTGATTCTTTGAACAAATCTGTCTTCTTTAATTATGGAGATGGTGTTTTTTATAGGTGAATGTGATATTTCTTATGATGTTATTCATATGCACATAATTGGATTGGATTCTTTTTAATTATTGAGAAATATATTTAAAAATATTTAGATTTTTTTCTTAAAACAACATTTTCAAATTAGTATATATTTTGAAGTATTTTCTTCTTGTGAGTTTGTCACATAATTCTTCAGAATAAATTTTAGTATGCTGAATAACAGCTCAGAATGTATTATTAATTATTATCAGATATGCAAACAGCTGTGCAACTTAAGATTTATTTTAGGCTACGTCTACACCAGTCTAGATTAACTTGAAAACTAGTCTTGAAGTCTGGATTTAACTTGTTGTTGTCTAAAATTTATCCATGTTCATGCCATCGTTTTCAATTCTTTATGAAAAAATGTCCATACATGTATTTGTCACATGACTCTGTCACATGACTAAAAGGTGTTAGCATTTTCGAAAGTCTCTGTTTTCAGTCCATGCTGCAACACAAATTTTTTTTTTTCCAAATTGATCCACTTTGGACAGCACTTTCAAAAAGATATATTTTCGTTTCCTAAAAATGCTGCCTTGGTTTAGCTGAAACGGAGACAAAATATGCGTTTTTAAACAAAAAAGTATTAGCATGGACATGGCCTTACTATGAACTATTTGTTTTTAAAATGTACTGTCACTAAAGTCTCTAAATACAACAAATAAACTCTCTTTAAAACTGAAAGAAAAAAAACAAATAAAAAACTGAATTGCTAACTTACATAACATTGTTGACATGAAATATTACTGAACATTTAACAGTATTTTCATCCCTGTTTAAAAAAAAGAATGTTGGAATCAGGAATTAATCGAATCATTAGATGGTTGTCATTTGCTATTGAAGAATCTAAAGTGAGTGACAGACCTCATGTTAGTAAGCATCAAGCAATGATTTGCATGGATAAATCATTTATAACAAATGCTTTTTTATGTTAAAAGTAACTGGATGTTGTCAAGCCTCTCATGTTGAATGATAACATACGGACCTAACAAATATGAGACACTGTTTTCCCCTCACTGTCAACTCAGA
>CAIGQQ010037820.1:9138640-9149913 GCA_903798035.1 Danio albolineatus
AATATAATATAATATAATATAATATAATATAATATAATATAATATAAAACAATATAAAACAATATAAAATATAATATAATATAATATAATACAATATTTTCCCAGAGATGGGTTGTGGCTGGAAGGGCATCCGCTGCGTAAAACAAATGCCGGATAAGTTGGCGGTTCATTCCGCTGTGGCGACCCCGGATTAATAAAGGGACTAAGCCGAAAAGAAAATGAATGAATGAATAATACAATATAAAATAAAATAAAATAAAATAAAATAAAATAAAATAAAATAAAATAATATAATATAATATAATATAATATAATATAATATAATATAATATAATATAATATAATATAATATAGGGCGTAACAATGTATTTTATTGCTTCTCACCTCTTCCTATTCTACAAAACCCGTAAAGCAGGGGTTCTCAAAGTCTTAACTTAAAGTTCCAAATCTGAAATTTGTTATTGTTGAAATATTGTTATTGTTATTTGTTATCATGTTATTGGTCCAGCAAAAATTGTTTATGAAAAAATTTGACTGGATGTCATTACAACAGTGTCACACACACAAAAAAAACTTTCATTTTGGACCATTACCAAAAAGACATTAGGGAACTAACAAGATTACAAGTTTAACATGCTTTTAATCTCTTACACACAATTAGTGCTCTTGAAATATGAAATAGAGGTGGGTCTGGATTTAATTCTCTCCATGTTCAAATCCAGATTTCGAAAAGCCTGCTCTAAAGAGACATTTGCAAAAAAAGAGAACATTTACTCATGTGTCCATACAAGAAACATATGCGTGCTCTTGTGAACGTTTGCATGATCAAGTCTTCATTGTTGTATTTTTACAAAAGTCACTTTAGGGGCTTCGTACACTATTAGAAATTGAAGTGTGAAAGTGGTCACTGCCTTTTTACTCGGCACACAGTTTTGTTAACACAGTTTTAACCGGCATCTTAATTCGTCGCAATTGGTGCATTTTTGTTTAAAATGCGCCATTCCCGCCCCCTGACGACCTTTCATCAGTTTTTTGAAGACGACAAGTCAACTGAATGATGTCTCACTGAAACATCCAGGTACAATTATAAAGCAGCATGGGCGTCACTTTAGCCCCTTTAAAATTTAGGTTGGGTGGGTAATAGTACAGTACACCACCTTATTTTTTAGGACCACACCACTGCTTAACAACAAAATAATCAAAACTAAATAATCTTCGGGATTGCTAAAAAGTTTTATGCAGCAGAAGGGGGCCAGAGTTTAGAAACTCTCACCTAAACAGTACAATAATATACTTACTAAAACATTTAGGCACTAATATATACCTTAACACATACGTATGGGCCCTTTCAGTACAAAAGTGTACCTTTTAAAAAGTTATCTCCCCAGGGACAGCTCTCATTCCTTTATTTCTGAGAGTGTACTCTTCCCTCTCTAGTATCTTAGCTTTTATTTTTGCATCAATGTCAAAAGCTTTGTGCAAGTAGCACTTCTTTTGTGCACTGCCTTGTCGCTTAGTGACTTTTTAATTTGTATGTCTAGTTAATTAATATTTATTGTCAAGTCAGCATTTAAGGCTATCTTCATTGCAAATAGAAATTTTGAGAATACAAACATTGCATAAATACAAAATATTTATCAAGCAAGCAGTAAAACAAAGCAACAAATTAAATAAAATAAAACTAGATTTTGTCAGTTGAATATAGCATTAGTGTGTGTGTGTGAGCCAGGTGCGCGTCTACAAGCAGTGAACAGAAGCATACCGTGCCGAGGGCAGGAGGTTAAGGGTGGTGTTGAGCACATATGGCAGGTCAGCATGTCCCTGCTCCACAAGGAGCACCAGAGCGTCACAGCAGGCCGAGCGGATGACAGTACTGTCACTGCTGCACTGCTCCCACAGAGACTCCAGCGCCGGACCCTGCGCAAAGAAAACACAACTACAGCATGTAAGAGTCTACCATAACAGTCCAGACAAGTCTTGTTATTAGGTAAAACTTCTTTAGCTCAAAACTGAAAATTCTGTTATTTATCTTTCATATAACACAAATTAAGATTTTCTAAACATTTCTGTCACTGCACATCACGTGTCACTGCATATCAAATGACTAAAACGATATGATTATATAAAGAAATGTCCACTGTGCAGAGCGAGAGCACTTCAACAGAGCACCATCGATGACGTAAGCGTGCTCAGGCCCGAATGTAATGTGATTGCGGGCCGTTGGGGGAGACGAGAGGGGGGACAAGCATGCTTTGGCGCAGTTCAAGGGAACTGTACATAGTGTGAGTACGCCTTAAATGTCACTTTAAGCTGAATACTAGTATCTTGAAAAATATCTAGAAAAATATTCTGTACTATCATCATGGCAAAGACAAAATAAAACAGTCATTAGAAATGAATTACTTAAACTATTGTTTTTAGAAATGTGTTGAAAAAAACGTTCTTTCTGTTAAAAAGAAATTGGTGGAACTATACGGGGGGTGGGGGGTGGGGGCGGCTAATAATTCTAATTTCGACTGTACTGTTTGTTAGTTAAAATAACTAAAAAAAATAAAATAAAATATATATACTAAATTACGCATTCAAATTATTTAAATAAATTTGTGATTAAATCAAGTCATATCCACTTCAGCTGTATTAAATAAATGTGCTTAATGTAATAGTTTTAGATCATTAGACATGATGTGTAATTTATGACCCATAATGTATACAGGAGAATGATTCCAGTGACTTACTTTAGTGCTGGTCTGACAGATCTTTTCATTTTGACCTTTCTCTTTCAGCACTGCAGTGACCAGTGTCCTCACAGCCTACAATTAAAAAAAGAAGCCAGTCAGTACTGATCAGCAAGAAAATCAGCTTTTTCACATGCCTTCAACAAACTAAACAATGTAAGATGAATTTCGATACAGGTCTAACATGTTTTACAGGACAGAGAAGTATTTTACTGAATTACTGTGGAATTTTCCCACAAAATGCTTAAAATCTTTTATTATTAATAATAATTTTTAAATAATTTTTTTCTTGTACTTTACCTGAGCCTGGATGAGTGAGCTGGGGAACTCAAGCCTTGCCTTTAAAGTTTCAGTCATTTTCAGAAATCACGAATGATGCTCCATGCTAAAAACAAACATCAGATCGATATGCCCATCATTAAAAAGCATTCATTCACAATTAGCTATTATAGACAGATAACTATTTTGAATAGCTGTAGATAAGATTTAATAACAAAAAAGTACATCATATTATTGATCTCTATTAGGCTGTGGAAACATTCTTAAACTGTAACAACACATACTTCAATACCATTACTTGTAATGTAATCATTTTCGAACAGCAATGCTTGATGTAATAATAATGCAAACGGCATTTCAGAATCAGAATACTTTACTAATCCCAGCGGGAAATTGCTTTTGTTACAAGTGCTACTTGTAAATAGATAAGACAGATAAAAAAATATAGGGCATCATGGTGGCGTAGTGAGCGGCATGTTCGCCTCACAGAAAGAAGGTCACTGGTTGGAGTCTCGGCTGGGTCAGTTGGCATTTCTGTGTGGAGTTTGCATGTTCTCCCCGTTTTTGTGTGTGTTTCCTCCGGGTGCTCCGGTTTCCCCCACAAGTCCAAAGACATGTGGTATAGGTGAATTGGGTAAGCTAAATTGTCCGTAGTGTATGAGAGTGTATGGATGTTTCCCAGTGAATGGTTGTAGCTAGAAGGGCATCCACTGTGTAAAACATATGCTGGATAAGTTGGTGGTTCATTCCGCTGTGGCGACCCCAGATTATTATAGGGACTAAGCCGAAAAGAATATGATTGATTAAAAATAAAATACATACAGTAAAGCTTGTCCATATTGAATGTATGTAACACGCATCATGGACAAGCTTTACAATAAACATATGTAATAATACACATTTAGCATTTATTTATTTATTTACTTATCATACATTTTTTTACTACTTTTGACTTTTCTCAACGTATTCGATCCTTTCTCAGTTAAATTATTAATTCTTATATATGTATTAAATATAAAATTCATGGCTTGAAAGTTTTGTTGAACATGAATGAAATGAAGGGCGACACGGTGGCGTAGCAGGTAGTGCTGCTGTCGCCTCACAGCAAGAATGTCGCTGGTTCAAGCCTCGGCTGGGTCAGTTGGCATTTCTGTGTGGAGTTTGCATGTTCTCCCCGTGGTTGTGTGGGTTTCCTCCGGGTGCTCCGGTTTCCCCCACAGTCCAAAGATATGCGGTACAGGCGAATTGGGTAAGCTAAATTGTCCGTAGTGTATGTGTGTGAATGAGAATGTATGGATGTTTCCCAGAGATGGGTTGCGGCTGGAAGGGCATTCGCTGCATAAAACAAAATGCTGGTAAAGTTGGCGGTTCATTCCGCTGTGGCGACCCCGAATTCGTGGAGGGACTAAGCTGAAAAGAAAATGAATGAATGAATGAATGATGAATGAAATGAACAATCAACAACAACCTATAATGTGCATTGTTGTTGTTACGTTATTTTTTTATTAAAACTTTTGCAATTGTTATTTTATTCTAGTTTTTGAATGTGTTTTGCTCAGCGCTTTGGTCGCTACAGAACTGAACAAAAAAATTAACTTAACTGAATAAAAATAATAATAAAACAAAAGGAAAATAAATAGTATAAAAATTAACAACTGCAATTGTTATTTTGATTCTGTTTTTATAATGTATTGTTTTGGTTTTGTTCAGTATGTTGGTTACCGCAGAACTGACTTGAAAAACTAAACTTAAATTAACTTAAAAAATAATAAACAAAAATGACAATGAACAAAATTTGTATAAAAATTAACTGCCTCAGTTAGTAACTAAAAAAAACTTCTTACTAAATTTAAGACTTAAAACTAAAATTGGAAGGAAAAAAATTCTTAAGCAACAACAGCAAATCAAGTCAAAAAATAAATCCAGAAACATATTTAGAATCGACCCAAATTTCCTCCAATGAAGCAATGCATATATTCAATGATAAATAACGAAAAACAGCTTAAAGGGGTCTTAAAGAGCTTGTTAACCCCAAAACTTTAATTCTGTCATTATTTACTCAGCCTTTACTTATTTCAAACCTTTATGAGGTTCTTTCTTCTGTTGAACACACACAAAAAAAGATGTTTTGAAGAAAGTCAGAAACCTGCAACCACTGACTTCAACAGTATTTGTTTTTCCGACTATAGAGGTCGATGGTTATAGCTTTCTTTTTGTGTGTGTGTGTGTGTGTTCAACAGAAGAAAAATCTCATAAAGGTTTGAAACCACATGAAAAAGAGTAAAGTGTGAGTTAATTTTTATTTTTGGGTGAACTATCTCTTTAACGTAGGATGACAGGTGTCAAAGGATCAAACACACACTGAACAGGTGCTCCAGGAATAAAGCACCTTCAGGGCGATACTATCAGACAACCCAACACCACTTCAAAACTAAAGTAATCTAAAGTGAAATTAAATAAAGGCCTGAGACATATAGTCTGCTCGCATCTAAATGGAGAAGACAGAAAACCATCTAACAGATGGCACTGGCAACCACATCAATGGGATGCATTATTCACAAGTGACTTTTGCCAAAGCTTCAATGTCCGTCCAGTTGCGGACCGCCGACTTCAGTGTCTCATATGTTCTCTCGTAATGAACTCATGGCATAAAGCAACGGGATTACCAGACGTCCGTTTGACTGACACTGGCTGATGGCCACTAGAGATTCAGGTTTATACCACCATGGCACATGGGAGGAACACAGACAAAAGCAAAGCCCTAAAATGCAGCCCCTCCCCTCGCGGGACTGATATCTGACAAGCAAGTGCTGCGTGTGCGTGGTGAAATACCTGCTGTGTTTCTATACAGCGTGACACTTTAACTACAGCAGCATTACTTGCAGCAGAGATCAGGTAAGAACTCAAATATACTGACTTGTGTGAAAACTACACAAGCCACTTTTTTACTCAGTTTTATTATTTATATAAAAAAAATTATGTTGGTGTAGGCTGTAGCTTTGTGACTGTATTATATTTTGGAGACAAACTTCAATGATAGAAACTATGAATGATTAGTTTGAGAGATATTTGCATTCTGACAATGCTAACTTTAATGGCAGCATTACTGACAGCAAAGATATCAGGTAAGAACTCAAATATACTCACTTGTGTGAAAACTACACAAGACACTTTTTATTTATAAATATGTATTTTTATGTTGGTGTAGACTGTATCTTTGTAACTGTATTATATTTTGGAGACAAACTTCAAACATAGAAACTATGAATGATTAGTTTGAGAGATATTTGCATTCTGACAATGCTAACTCTAAGGACAACATTACTGACAGCAAAGAGATGAGGTAAGAACTCAAATATACTCACTTGTGTGAAAACTACACAAGCCACTTAGTTTTATTATTCAAAAACATATATTTTTATGTTGGTGTAGACTGTATCTTTGTAACTGTATGATATTTTGGAGACAAACTTCAAACATAGAAACTATGAATGATTAGTTTAAAAGATATTTGCATTCTGACAATAATAACTCTAATGGCAACTTTACTGACAGTAAACAGATCAGGTAAGAACTCAAATATACTGATTTGTGTGAAACTACACAAGCCACATAGTTTTATTATTTAAAAATATAGGTTTTTATGTTTGTAGCTTTGCAGCTGTGTTATATTTGAGACAAAAATGTAAAGTAGAAACTATGAACGTGCATCAATGAATTTGCTACCTTAGTGTTTGGACTTTCAGCAGTGAAAATTAAACCACACTAAACTAAACTAAAAACTGGACTGCTTCAATTTACTAGAACTTCTATGTTAAGCTGCTTTGACACAATCTACATTGTAAAAGCACTATAGAAATAAAGATGAATTGAATGATTAGTTTGAGAGATACTTGCATTCTGACTCTAATGTCATAATTTTTTTTATCTTTTTGACAGCATTACTGCAGGCAGAAGTTTGCGTAAACACACTGACAATGGCAGACTAGCTGTTTGTTTTATAAGATCAATTTAGGACTCTTTGTCAGTGAAGCAGAGAATTGAAATATTCCAGGGATTTCCAGCTTGTGGCTACATGTTCACATTCACAAAGGCTTCGGGCTCCGGACTGCTTGCTCTGCACTGCTTGTGTGTCCACAATAATACATCATTGTTTTAGGTTTTTGTCATTGGCTAGACTAAGTTAGCTTGTATAATATGTACGTTTTAACGGTACTACTTCTGTGGACATGTAATACCTTGCTTTGTTTTGTATTTGGACACGTACTAAAGCTCTTAACTGCATTTGAAGGCCATGTAAACTCCATTTTATTATATGGTAAAGTATGGTAAAGAAGTAACCATTCATCATTCATCCGTTGAATCAACGCAGTGGTTTTTGTAAGGTTAGGTACATGAGGATAACCATTTTGTATCTAATTTGTAGATTTAACAAAGTTGTTCGGTCTTAAATATGTAGTTATTTAGTATTGAAAGAACCGTTGTTGTTTATCTATTGATGTACTATAGAAGAGGCTAACGCGCAGCTGTCAAATTCACCGAATCACTCTTTAAGCTAATAATGCTGGCATGACATAAACATGCAGGTTGATATGACAAATATGATGTTCTTACCCAGAAAACTCTTATCTTCCAGTGAGATTAAGATGCACTTTGCTAACTTTTTCGCGGAACCCTCCAACCGGTAACATGCTTCTACGGTGCGCCTGGAGGACCAAACATGTTGAAAAGGCGATACGTTAATCCAATGTCCATGTCAGTTATTTCTTGACGAGTGTACTTTTGACATTTATCGTGCAATTTAACCTGAAAATGAGTACATTTGCAGTGCTTTTCATACACTGATTAAGCTAATTTTTAATGAAACTACGAATTTATTAAATGTCAGAAGATCTTATACGAAAATATATGTTTAACATGTGCTATATATTAACAGCACACATGTCTAACAGAGAGTATTTTGTTTTTTATATTTTCTCAATAGAAAACAACACGTTATTCGTAGGGATCATGATTACACTGAATAGTGATTGTATTATTTTATGTATTAAATATCATATTATAGGCGTTTCATTCCGCTGTGGCGACCTCTGAAATAGAGACTAATTAATGAAAGACTGAACAATTAAAGGAAAATGAAGGAATGAATGAATGAAGGAAGGAAGGAAGGAAGGAAGGAAGGAAGGAAAATGAATGAATGAATGAATGAATTAATGAATGAAGGGAAATGAATGAATGAATGAATGAATGAAGGAAGGGAAATGAATGAATGAATGAATGAATGAATAAAGGAAAACGAATGAATGATTGACTAAATGAAAATGAAAGAACAAATGAACGAATAAATGAATGAAGGGAGGAAGGAAGGAAAATGAATGAATGAATGAATGAATGAATGAATGAATGAATGAATGAATGAATGAAGGAAGGAAAATGAATGAATGAATGAATGAATGAATGAAGGGAAACGAATGAATGAATGAATGAATGAATGAATGAATGACTTAAGGAAAATTAACGAATGAATGAATGAATGAATGAATGAATGAATGAATGAATGACTAAAGGGAAAAGAATGAATGAATGAAGGAAGGAAAATGAAAGAATAAATGAATGAATGAAGGAAGGAAGGAAGGAAGGAAGGAAGGAAGGAAGCAAGGAAGGAAGGAAGGAAGGAAGGAAGGAAGGAAGGAAGGAAGGAAAATGAATGAATGAATGAATGAAGGGAAACGAATGAATGAATGAATGAATGAATGACTAAAGGAAAATGAACGAATGAATGAATGACTAAAGGGAAAAGAATGAATGAATGAAGGAAGGAAAATGAAAGAATAAATGAATGAATGAATGAATGAATGAATGAAGGAAGGAAGGAAGGAAGGAAGGAAGGAAGGAAGGAAAATGAATGAATGAATGAATGAATGAATGAATGAATGAATGAATGAAAATGAATGAATGAATGAATGAATGAATGAATGAATGAATGACTAAAGGAAAATGAATGAATGAATGAATGACTAAAGGAAAATGAATGAATGAATGAATGAATGAATGAATGAATGAATGAATGAATGACTAAAGGGAAAAGAATGAATGAATGAATGAAGGAAGGAAGGAAGGAAGGAAGGAAGGAAGGAAGGAAAATGAATGAATAAATGAATGAAAATGAATGAATGAAGGAAGGAAGAAATGAAGGAAGGAATGAATGACTGAATAAAGGAAAATTAATGACTTAACAAATTAATTAATGACGAAAGGAAAATGAATGAATGAATGAACGAATTAGTTGAATGAATGAATGAAATAGCCCTAGTATACAGTTTTCTTTTGCTGAGTTTTTTAACCATGTAAAATACCTCCTTATACGCTTAATATTATAAAACAGCAATTTTATTCTTAAATAATATTTTTAAATTAAGTGCACAAATTTGACCTAATTAAATATATTATCTATAAAGGCCTATAGTCAGTGAGATTTTTATTGAAAACTAGTTTGGCAATAAATAAAATAAACATAAATATTTAATTCACAAGAAAGTAAAAGGTTTCATTCAAGCATTTCCTGCACAAAAGATCTATCGATGAGACAGAAAAGATTCAAATAATCCAACATTTTTAAACAGCGTTAACTGCTGTTACAGTCCTGAAAATGTGGTTTTACATGGGTTAATAGCGGCTCTTCACTCGCTCGCGCTGCCATTGGCTCGTCTCGTGCACCGCACCGACTGCGACTCGAGTGCACGCGCTGACACTCACGCGCATGCGTCTCACTTTACTCCTCAGCCTTGGAAAACTCAGAGAGCTCAATTAAAAGACCATGTCCGCCATCGAGCGTCTACAGTCCTCGGTGTCCTTATTTAAACCAAATTCTCCATGAAATAGCATTATCCCGTGGCCTCGACAATGGCCAGTTCGGTGAGTAGGGCTTTACCTGTTATATCGGTGCGATGCTTTTGGGTCTCCGGCGCCTGTGTTCGCTTTCGTCTGCTTTGGAAAGCCGATTAGACGCATATGAGGCTTTTCCAGCCATATTTCCACCGGAATACTCAAGTACAGTAGAACTAGTGGAGTCCGAGCGTTTCCAGTGTGTTAGTGCATGTCTGCAAAGTGATGCGCTTGAAAGAGTCCAAACAAAAGGAGGACATCTAATAGGAGATATTTAGAAATCTGAAATCATTTTGTAGTGTAATCAATTATGTGGCATGTTACAATTTAATAATATATTAAAAACTTAATTATCGTTTATTTTTGTATTATCTGTGCGGCTCGAATGTGCATTCCCTGAGATTACCTGTTTTACATTGAATAATTGGCGGCGTGTTTATAAAGTGAACGCTTGGGCATTTCAGGGTGCCGTTCAGGTGAAACTGGAACTCGGTCATCGTGCCCAGGTCCGAAAGAAACCCACCGTTGAAGGTTTTACGCACGACTGGATGGTGTTTGTCCGCGGACCGGAGCACAGCAACATTCAGCATTTTGTGGAGAAAGTCGTCTTTCATCTACACGAAAGTTTCCCGAGACCAAAAAGAGGTACGTGAGGCGATTTATTTTCAAGTATAATCGTGATTTCTCTAGGAAAAGAAGGACTGCAATGATGTGTGATCCTCAGTGAATGCACCTTGGCTGCACTGAGGAAATGTCTGAAGATTTGCTGTAGACTGTGTGCAAGGACAAAAAAAGTGCTTGTCAGTGTTCACAGAGATCAGGGATGTGTGCATGTGCAGCATTACATGTTTGGCGTTTGCTTCGATATATGTGGATGATTTGTTTCTTCTTTGTGTATCTCACGTTCAAGAGAGCTCGACAGCTTTTAAAGTTTACATAAATGTGCTCGAACGTATTTTTTTGTTTCTTTTAGTTGGGTTGAATTATAGGCTCATTTAATCCCTGACTGTCTTTGTATTATGTTAAAACATGTTACCTCAGCTTCAGCTCTTAGATGGACGTTATGATTAGAGGATACTAAAAAAAACAACATAAAATTTTGTCAATTTTTTCTTTCAAAGTTTGTACTTTTGTTTGCTTCCTTTTGTTTCAATTATTTGTTATTAAAGTAATATATCAGTTTGTATGCCCCAGTCCACCTACTGTGATTTTATTTTGGGCATTTCCATTTAAAAGGCTATACATGTGTATTTCTTACTGTTAAATATGAGCACACACTGCTTTATTCTGCTGTTACATCCTCAAACATCATATTTCTAGATGTTCATATCTATCTATCTATCTATCTATCTATCTATCTATCTATCTATCTAT
>CAIGQQ010037820.1:9149923-9246044 GCA_903798035.1 Danio albolineatus
CTATCTATCTATCTATCTATCTATCTATCTATCTATCTATCTATCTAAACTGTTACATTCAATTTTATCTTTATCATTTCTGCAGTCACCTCAAGAGGGAGGTTTTCCATGCATAACAGGGATTTCTCTCGTTCTTAAATGGCAAACCCGATGTTCTAACCGCTCACTCTGTGTTACTTCATTCATATGTCTCATCTAGTTATTAAAGCTCACATATACTATTATCAAGCAACACTAACAACAGGACAGTGAGAGCGAGAGGGGGGAAAAAGGAAGCGTCTGGTGGTCTGAAAGGAGGAATGTAGGAGTAGCGGTTGATGAAAGGCTTGGAAGGAATTAATTAAAATATTTGCTGGTTTCCTCCCCATCGCCTGAAGTGTTTTGAGCTGAGTTTGCTGTGACGTGCAGGGGAAAACTGCTGGAGAAAGTCACTGTCATTATTACACAGCGTCAACATCGCTGGCGAGCACTTTATTGAGAACAGTTGTCAGATCTTCTTTGTTCCAGCCAACTGTTTTCCCCTATTGTTGGTCCGTGAGTTAGTTTTTTGTTTAAGTAAATCCTACAGTCGCTTGCATTCCTGCATGACAGAACTGCGGCTAAATTGTTTTGATTTAACATCTTATTTATGTGAAGCCTTCCAAGACCGTGTTTTATTGCTGTGGTGGGAAATCAAGCCACAGAGATTGGAAAATTGCACTGAGTGACTTTAAGTTTGTTTTGCTTCTGTGGACAGCTCAAGATGCATAGCTTCAAACGTATGCTAATATTTTCCCTCATTGCCTTGTGTTGTAGAACCACGTCCACCACCGCAGGTTTGATTTATGCCACCGAGTCGTTGTATTTACGTAAGATCTGAAGACCGAAGAGCTCTCAGGCTGTATGCGTGTGGTGAAAGTCTCCCCCGCTGTATTTGTTTTCTCAAAACATTAAATCTGACTGTAAATCAAGGGGTTAGAGCATATTTAGAAACTATGAGCTCCTGAAGCTCTTGCATGACTTAGAAGTACACTAAATAGGGGTTTGCTTGAACTTCTAGCCTCTCTCCCCTGTTTTTTGACAAATTTCTTGCTGGGGCTGTTGAAAAAAATGCAAAAGCAATGGGGGATACTTAACCTCTCATAAATCCTGCCTTATTACACTGGCCTTTAGAGATTTTAATCATACACCTCCTTAAAAGTGTGTTTTTACATGTTGACAAATTAGTACTTCCTGAGGTCTCTAGCATTTTTGCTTGTTTATAATATATCTAAATGTTAACTCATCAGGGAAGAAGGTTTTAATCACTTAAAGGGATAGTTCACCCTAAAAATGAAAATTCTGTCATCATTTTACTCGCCTTTTAGTTGTTCAAAGTTTTAGTTTTTCAACACTAAAGAAGATATTTTGAAAAATGCTGGTAGCTGGTAACCATTGATTTTTCTATAGTAATTCTTACCCTGAAAGTCAAGGGCAACCAGAATTCTTCAAAATATCTTCTTTTGTGTTCAACAGAAGAAAGAAACTTTTTTGAAAAAAAGTGTTTTTATTAGTTTTACATTTTTCAATAATTACCAAACAACACAACAATAATAAAAAATTCAAGGAATAACTATGATAATACAAAGAAAATAATGGTAATAATAATTTTTAAAAAAATTGATAATTACAAAATATTAAAAAATAATAAATAAACAAACAAACAAACAAAAAAGTTATTATGAAAAAACAATTAGGGCATATAAATGGTTTCAATGAAAGTACAAAGAGACAGTCAATAAGGGAAGTGAGCATATTATTAAGCATTACACTGCTGCTCAGAATCTGCATTATATTGGTTTAGGTGATCAAGAAGTGGTTGCCATATATTGTAAAACTTAGCAAGATTATCAATAACTCCGTAACGGACTCTTTCCATGTGCAATATTTGAGTGAGACAAGTTAACCATGTCTTAAATTGAGGAACAGAATCTGATTTACACTGTTAGAATAAAGAAAATCTTAAAGGTTTAAAAGCACATGAGGAAGAATAAATGATGATGTAATTTAAAATTTTGGGTAAACTATCCCTTTTAATTACTTTGATTCATGATTGCATTTCAAATTCCACCTGTCATACACCTCCTTAAAATTTGTCTTTTACATGTTGACAAATTAGTAGTACTTTGTGGAAACCTTTTTGCTTGCTTATAATGTATCTCATCAGGGAAGAGCGTTTAAATCACTAAAAGGGGTTGTTCATCCAAAATGAAAATTCAGTTATCGTTTTACTCGTCCTTCACTTGTTCAAAATTTACTTGAGTTTCTTTCTTCTGTTGAACACAAAATAATGTATTTTGAATCGCTGGTAGATGACATCAATGACTTCCATAGTAATTTTTACCCTACTTTGTAAGTAAATGGCAACCAGCATTCCTAGGTATATCTTCTTTTGTATTCAACAGAGGAAAGAAACTCTTAAAACTTTAAGACAGAGAATAAGTGATGAGGTAATTTTCAATTTTGGGTAAACTATCTCTTTAAATTACTTCGATGTGCTTTATTCATTCATTCATTTTCTTTTCGGCTTAGTCCCTTTATTAATCCGGGGTCGCCACAGCGGAATGAACCGCCAACTTATCCGGCATTTGTTTTACGCAGCGGATGCCCTTCCAGCCACAACCCATCTCTGGGAAACACATTCATACATTCCCATTCGCACACATACACTATGGACAATTTAGCTTACCCAATTCACCTGTACCGCATGTCTTTGGACTGTGGGGGAAACCGGAGCACCCGGAGAAAACCCACGCAACCACGGGAACAACATGCAAACTCCACACAGAAATGCCAACTGGCCCAACCGGGACCTGCCCCAACCGGGGATCGAACCAGCGACCTTCTTGCTGTGAGGCGAACGTGCTACTCACGCGCCACCGTGGCGCCTTCGATGTGCTTTATGATGACAATAAATCAAATTTCAAATTCCACCTATCATACACCTCCTTAAAAATATACTGCATGTCTTTTACATGTTGACAAATTGGTAGTAATGCCTGAGGACTCATCAGGGAACTTCATCATTCATCATCAGGGAAAATAATTCAAAAGCGTAGTTGACGCAAAAATTAAAAATTCTATCACCTTTTAATTGTTCAAAACCTGTATGAGTTTTTGAACACAAATCCATTGGCATCCATAGGAACTTTTCCCTTACTGTGGACGTCAGTGCCAACCAGCATTCTTCAAAGTATCTTCTTTTGTGTTCAACAGATGAAAGAAACTCTTAAAGGTTTAAAACCACATGACACCACATGATGAGAATAAATGATGAGTAATTGTTCAATTATGGGTGAACTATCCCTTTAAATTACTTAGATAGATGTGCTTTATGATAATAACAATAGGTTTCATTACAAATTTCACCCATCATACAACTCCTTAAAAAAATGTTTTTTTTTTATTTTGTTAGTTTAAAAAAAAAAACATGTTGACAATTGGTAGTACTTCCTGAGGTCTCTATTTCTTGTTTATAATATATCTTAATGTTAACTCATTAGGGAAGAGGGTTTAAATCATTTGAAGGGATCATTCACCCACAAATGAAAATTCTGTCATCGTTTACTCAGCCTTTACTTGTTTAAAACCTGTTTGAGTTTTCTTGTCAAACACAATCGAACACGTAATTTTTCTTCTAATATGGAAGTCAGTGCCAGCCAGCATTCTTCAGACTATCTTCTTTTGTGTTGAGTGGAAGAAAGAAACTCTTAAAGGTTTAAAAGCATGAGGGAGAATAAATAATGGGGTAGTTTTCAATTTTGGGTGAACTTTCCCTTGAAATTACTTAGAAACACGTACTTTGTTAATAACCAAACAGTACTGATAAATCATACTTAAGTAAAAGTACCATAACTTGCCTGAAAATGTAGTGCGAGTAAAAGTATCTGTTGTAAATATTACTCAAACTATGAGTAAAAAGTACTCCGGAATAGTGAGTATTACGCTGTGAATGGCTGATGTGTTTACATGCAATTTGTGTGTGTGTGAAAACGTAACATTCTGTAGTACATTAAGTTATTCTCTAAAGTCAGTCAACATACATCAGTCATCTTCTCATCAGTGAGAAGATGACATGCAGTCTAAACAGTATCTCGATTGTTGCATGTAAAGATTTGGCACATCTTCTTGAACCCTTTTAATGCTTCCAAGCAGTTTGCTGTATTTATAAAGCGCCCATGTCTTGGGGTAGTTCAGTATGATGTGATTTAGTTTCTGTGTGTTTTTGATTGGACAGGAATCGTAGGATTCAGCTAATCCCTGTAGACAAGAAAAAATAAAGTGACTGCAATTGTAAGGGAAATAGTGGAGTAAAAGTACAGATGCAGCACTTAAAAATGTACTAAAGGGAAAGTAAAAGTGCACATTTTAAAAACAATTCCTGATCAACAACTAATCGATTACAGTAATTTGAGTATTTTTTTTGTAATTTTTACTTCACGCCACTGGTTAAAACAATATATTTCCTTTAAAATTTGACAAAAGCTTTAGTTTTTAAGCCATAATTAAACCATTGATGATGTGATGAATAAACTCTTTGGATATTTCCATTTTCTTGGACTCCATGAGAAATAGACTTCAGTAAACACCGCACGTTGCCTCCTAATTCACAACAGGACTCTTGGTGGAGCGGATGGATACAGAAACCTGCTTTCTTAGACCTAGAATTTATGGTGCGCTTGTAAGGTAAACAGTCAGGCTTATTATTTGGGGTCCCTGGAGGCTACGCCAGCCCCCCCTCCTCAGGGCTTTGATCAGCGTTAGCCGGTGTCGAGACGAGCTGAGGGGAAGTTAGAGGGAAACCTTGCGCACAGACGGGCTTGTGTTTGACAGTTTAATACCAACAGTCTCACCAAACTGCCCCGAAAGGAACAGCTGCTCACACACACACACACACACACTCATTGAGTTCTCCAAAACTCTTTACTCTAGAGGGTGTGTTGTGTTCCGTGGCAGCAAGTCGCTCTTCTGTCTTCTTGTTTTGTGTTTGAAGCCTCGGGTAGTGTTGGATGTTACCTCTTTCACAGCTGTTGTAGATTACATGTTGCCTCCTTGTCTCTCGCGGGGTTACGTGCTTCCCTGAACCGTTCTCACAGTTACAGACTGTCTCGTTTTTTGGGTTTTAAAAATATGTATACAGCTTTTTTTGATTCTGCTTGTCTTGTAAGAAATGGAAATTTTGTGATTTTAGTTTGCTAACTTGTGTGTTCAAAATGACTTTCTTTATGGTGTAAAACACACAGGTAGACTTCAAGATTATTAGTCTTCCAGTGAAATTGTTGTTTTTCAAATTTTTCACTAATTCTGATTAACAGAGAGAAGATGTTTAGACATAATAGTTTTAATAGCTTATTTATATTAACTTTTGTCTTTGCCATGATTAATGTACATAATATATTACTAGTTATTTGGCAAGGTACTAGTAGCCTAAAGTGCAAATTAAAGACTTAAGGTTAATTTGGTAAGTCAGTTGATGACGTTTTTTTTTTTTTTTTTTGGCTACAGAAAAAACATCTTAAAGCTGTGCTGTCTTTAAGTTTTCGACTCTTCTTAAGCATACAAATAACATTATGTTTGCAGATATTTAGGAAAAGTCATGTGAACATTCTTGTTTATCTGAAAGAACGAAAATGTCCTTTGAACATTTGTGTTACGTGCTGGAACTTTTATTCTTTGTTTTGCTCCCTTTAACCTGCCCAATGCTAGTTTAGCCAATTATATTTCAGCACCCCTGGTTGCCTTTGTGGAAAGCAGTGTATTTCATTTCAGTTAGAAAGGCTCTCACAGTGTGTGTCTGTGATCAAAACATGACCTCTGGTGGACAGTAGCAGCCTCCTAAATAAGATGCAGATTCAGAGTTCCACATCAGGTGGTTATTAATTAGCAAATAATATAAATGTTACAAACGTAAACATTAGGTGAGCAGGTTACATTGTAACCCCGTGTTCTAACAACATGCTATGGGAGGAGATACACAGATAAGCATGACAGAAATTTAAATACAGCCATTCAGAAGCACAGAATAGTGGACTTACTGCACTCCAACGAAATGATATGGTTTATAATGTAATTAATACATATTAAACCACTATAATATTATTAAATGTAGATGCTGAATCACTGATATGTGTTGGCTTACACTGAGTCACAGTTTTAAAGTTTCAAACGGTTTATTTTATTTTCAAGATCTGAGGTGAACTAACTGCTGTTGCTTTCAAACTCACATTAGCAGAATTTAACACTGAATAAAGCACATGAGGTGTACCTGAGGTGATCATTGTCAGTTTGTCCTGTTGCTCAGCTGCTAAATAGAACCCGTTTCTAAAATATACATTTCAATTGTTGGTTGAACTTTTAATATGGAAAATTTCTTCTATCACGTGCCGTTGCTTTTATTTAGAACGAGACTTATATTAGCCTTTAGGCTTGATAGATGGGCTTGCTCCTGTTGGTGTCGTCAATCTGGCTACCTGCGCTTGCACGTTTTGAATCAGGTGTGCAATACCTAGTTCAACCACTGGGTGTCAAACTTTAGTACCTGCTAATAATTTTGACCTTAGCAATTTTATTTTATTATTTTTAATTTTTTTAAATTATTTTATTTTATTCCAGCCCAACTAAAAGAAATGAGACTCTTCTCCATATTTTTTTCTCAAAAAGAAAAATATAATGGGAAATACTGTGAAAAATATTCTTGCTCGAATATTTGAAAAAGAATTAAAATTTCACAGGATGCCTAGTAAATAAGTCTAGCAGCAAATATAAAATTAAAAATTAAATATTATTTTATATATATTTCAATGGATAGAGGATAAATAAGAGAATAAATAGAAAATAGAATAGAGTGTTTGTGTTAGAATGCCAGAGAATATTAAAAATAAACAAGAAGATGGAAAAGAACATATGATAGAATAGAATATGCTAATCTTTGAAGGCCTAATAATTTTTTTTAAAGACAGTAGAAAATAGAATAGTAATGGAAGGTCAAGTGTTGACAAAATGAATCTTTAGCTGTCTCTTGAGAATGATTAAAGACCCCGCTGACATCTCAGACTTTAGAAGCAATCCAAATGAACAAAAGAGCAATAATATATAAGTGCTATGACATATGTCATAATTATTCTAGTGCATTAGAGCAACTTTTTTTTGAGTAGATAGAAAATTGAATAGTGTTTAATGATCAAAGTACATATATGTAATGATTTATAAAATGTTAATCTTTGAAACAAAATAATCAAGAAAGAATGCCACAGAGCTTGAGTAAATGATGACCAAATTTACATTTTTGTTAGACTATCCCTTTTAAAGCATTTTGTTTGACGCTTTCATGAACGTGGCATGTGATGTTTCCCAATTTCAGAAATGGTGGCTACCTGGACATGTAAACAAAGGTGAAAAGTGTTTTTTTTTTTTTGGCTTGGATAAAGGGAGCAAACAGCCATGATTAGCAGGCATGCTGTGTAGCCTTGGAAACCTGATATTTTGTGCTAGCGCAGGAATAGGGGGGCAACAAACCCAAATAAATGGAGTGGAACGTAGACATTCGTTTCACCTGCATCATCTATGCCAGGTATTCTCTCAAATCTATATAACTGTCTGGCATTTGCTTGACGACGAGTCCCTACCTAACCGTTTTGCAGTTGAAAATGCAGCTATTTCGAGTTTTTGAGCCAGACACACAAACATCAGCTGAGTCAATTAGGCATCCCGTTCAAATATACACCATGGGAAATGGCTGCCTACACACAGTTATGTATATTTTTGTGCTTACTTGATTTATCTGGCCTTTTTATTGGTAAGGGTATAAAAGAGAGTATGATAAAACAAGACTGTATGATTGCATCAGTGGTCCATGCCAGTATGTCTCCGAATTCACAAGATTTGACACTACACTTGAGCTCAATTGCTGGAAGAGCTTAAAATAACATCATCCTTCATCCAATTTTTTTGCTGCAGCTTCATCTGTGCGCTCTGGTGTAATTTAGTATGAAGAAAAGTCCTTCATAAAGGATATGCACCTCTATCATAGCAACAACAACCAGGACAAATGTAGCATTCAGAAGATTTTTCTTTTCTTTTTCAGTGTCCTTGGTAATTCTCCAATCAATATTTACTTAAAATAATATGGAGCCAGATCAGTCTCAAATTTGTATATTTACGAAATACAATTCATATGTACATTTTGAATCGTGTTTTGAATTGATGACTTGGATTTGTGTGTTTTTTTTAATCGTGTTTTAAATTGAAGAATTGGATTTGTGTTTTTGAATTGTGTTTTGAATTTGCGAATTGAATTTGTGTGTTTTTGAATCGTGTTTTGAATTGAATTTAGTGTTTTTGAATCGTGTTTTGAATTGAAGAATTGAATTTTGTGTGTTTTTGAATCGTGTTTTGAATTGAAGAATTGAATTTTGTGTGTTTTTGAATCGTGTTTTGAATTGAGGAGTTGAATTTTGTGTGTTTTTTGAATCGGGTTTTGAATTGAGGAGTTGAATGTTGTGTGTTTTTGAATCATGTTTTGAATTTGCGAATTGGATTTGTATGTTTTGAATTGAGGAGTTGAATTTTGTGTGTTTTTGAATCGTGTTTTGAATTTACAAATTGAATTTGTGTGTTTTTAAATTGTGTTTTGAATTTACGAATTGAATTTGTGTGTTTTTAAATCGTATTTTGAATTTACGAATTGAATTTGTGTGTTTTTTAAATCGAATTTTGAATTTACGATTTGGATTTGTGTATTTTTTGCATCGAGTATTGAATTTGCAAGTTGGATTTGTGTATTTTTGCATTGAGTATTGAATTTGCGAGTTGGATTTGTCCAATTTTGAATTGTGTTTTGAATTTACGAATTGGATTTGTGCAGTTTTGAATCGTGTTCAGAAGTTTCGAATTGGATTTGTGTATTTTAAATCGTTTTTTGAATTGACGAATTGCATTTGTGAATTTTTTTTTAAATAATTTTTTGACTTTCTGAATTGGATTTGTGTAATTTTAAATCATGTTTCGATTTTATGAATTGCATTTGTGCATTTTTTTTAATCGTGTTTTGCCTTTTTGAACTGGATTTGTGGATTTTTAAGTTGTGTTTTGATTTTATGAATTGGATTTGTGCATTTTTGAATCATGTTTTGATCGAACAAATTGAATTTTGTAAAAGTGAATTGCAATGAGATGCATTGAGTTTTCCACCAAGACAACTCGTAGTGGTGAAATTTAATTAGGTAAATGGGCAGTGGGCAGAGTTACACAGACCGAAACAAAGTTGTTCTAACATGAATGCAGATTTCCAAAGGAGAATAGCTTTACGGGTTTTTTTTTAGATAAACATGTATGTTTGCGTGGCATTTTTTTTTTAATATCTGAAAACATATTATGGTATTATGATTTACCTGAGTCAGAAGCCTAAATCAGATTTAAGTGTATTTTTTTAGTGATTTTAGATATTGTAGCCAAATGATAAGTGATGAAGTTTAAAGTAAGTTGGTATTGCATGATGAATGATGAAGGGGGTTTCGCCTTTTTATTGATAGGACTGTATACAGCATAGACAGGAAAGCGTTCAATTTACTTTGCCTTTTACATGATGTGATATGCTCACACATCCGATGCGAGCTTTTGTAGCAATTATGCAAAAGGGAAAGCCAGTTGTTGTGTAGAATGTTTTTTGCACTAAAAAAGAGACATTATACATTTTGTGAAAGGGCAGATTAAGATCAGTTCTCCAATCTAGGCTTTGCGATTTGTATTTATTGGTTATTGGCTTCCAAATAAGGGTTGTCAAAAGTTTCAACTTCGATACCAATCAATACTAACGTTTAAAATAAAAACAACAACTATTTTATAGACTGATCAGCTGATAGACGCAGCTTTCAAATGTTCCAGTGTTTGTATATCCGTGTTTGCACTTAGCAGTGAAGAGTGGTGAAACGATTAAGCTGTTATCTGTTGAGCACGTGAATCAGCAGCATCTAAGAACATGTTCAACAGTGTTCAAATGTTAGCATGATAATTTTAAAATTTCACTATTGATTGCTACCAAAGTCAATACTTTTGACAACACTATTCCAAATATAAAGAGTTACTGATTATTTTTGATTTTCTGATTCTTTTCAGTTAACCTGCTAAATTGGTTTGTAGATTCGATGAATTAGAATCAACAGCTCATTGATCTCTAGTTAACGATTTACTGTTTTTAAAAGTGTGATTCTGCTGATTAAGCCCACTGTAAATGCTTAAAGGTTGAGCATGTCCATATGTTTATTACAATCTAAACGATTTAATTCCAAATATTAAATAAAACTATCTTCTCTGCTTCTGTTTTTGTTTTGTACTTCTAAAATTTTCAATCTATACTTTTAAAAAATATATGTTTTTAATACTTTAGCAAACAAAAAAGCAATTTATTTGTTCTTTTACTTAAATAAAGCTGAAAATGAGTTTCTAATACATTTCAGTGGAGTAATATTTAGTTTATATCTGTATATCTTTAACTCCATGTTCTACTTGTTTTTGGTTATTTGGTCTGCAAAGCACATACATATACACACAGTGGGTGCTTAAAGTTTTATAAGTTATTGTTAAATATTTATTGACTTTTGCACTGCAGTGCCAGATTGAAAGAACCACACTAGGTCTTGAATGCTCATTAGCAGGAACTTACTGATGATGTAATTAATATCAGATTAAATATTTGAATTCTATTTTAGGGATCTTATGTGTGACTTAATATAGTCTAATGTCCGGGGATTCGTTCACCTACATACAAATTCCATAATTTGCTCACCCTCATGTCTTTCATAACCCATGTCACTGACTTCCGTTAAATTGCAAAACAAGAATGTACTGGTTGTTTTTGTTTACACATAGATTCATAACTAGATTTTAAGGACGTTTCAAATTATTGACTGAAAAATCCTTCGTCCTAGAGCTGAATTAATTTGTTAATGATTTTGGGAGACTGGTTCAATCAACCAGATAAATTATTTTAAAGAGCATTTTGCTCCCAAACTGGACATTATTGGTTCTCTGATGAAAGTGCCAAAATAAGCCTGAGCAGATGTCAACATTTCCAGCAGATAAAGAGTCATATGGACCACTTTTATAGTGCTTTGTATCCATTTTGAGGCTTGAATGCTCTGGTGCCCATTTATTGTAACTACATGAACAAAAAAACAGCCTGTACATTCAAAATTTCACACAAGACAAACTCATATGGGTTTGGAAAAACCAACCGTGAAGTTAAGTGAAACATGAAACAATGACCAAGAATGGAATGAAACCATCTTTTGTTGCACTAAATATTGTTCCTGACATGTCTTTAATGTTTTTTAACGCTGATGTGCCTTTCATCTGTGCCACTCTGCTCCTTTCTTCTTTTTTTTTGTGGTCCCATAATGATCAGGTCAACATGTTTGCCTGTGGGCATCTTTTCCTGAGACTCCTGTAGACCTTTTAACTTTGCGCTCCACTCATTGACTGGGCCCGGCCAGGAGTTAGTTTTGTGTTCGTGTCTTCTCTTCCATATGCACAGAAAACCACAGCGTTTAAGCCCTCCTCAGGCAAGGTATGGCTTAGATATCGGTGGGGGCCGCCTTCCTTTCCGCCTCTATTCTTCTGTGCGCTTGCCAAACCTTTTTCCCCTCAACGGGAAGCGATCCATCCTTGGGAGGGAGATGAACCGGCTCCCTGCAGAGTGGAATTGAGGAGCGTAGGAATTTTATTCTGACAGAAAGTATGATTTATGAAACTGTAGACGTGGGGTGAAATTGGGGAAGTGGCTTTTGTTTGTCCTGAAGACCCAGATTGCTACTGCTGATGATTTAAAAAAATAATAAAGGGATGTAAGATTTGTCATGTGTTAATCACCTTTTTTTTGTTGTTGTTGCTGTTGCGAATGTGTGAATAGTTTGTAACAAGACCTTTCTTGACTTCTTAGACTGATTTATTTTATTTTTTTGGATGAAGAAGGGTGTTTTTTGTTTGAGTAAATCAAATGGATGCAACGCACCCCACTTTTGAATTGTTTTGCTCATTTTGGTGCTATTGGCATGTAAGTTTTAAATACTCTCGCTGACTCCCCTGCTTAAGTTTTGGTTTTATGTGATTGTTATTTATAATGCATCGCTTTAAAGTTTCCATGGTGACTTGTCAAGACACAATACAGACACATGACACAATGCAGCCCAGATGATAATATATAATTTCTTGGTTCTTCTCTTTTCTGCAAATATACACATCTGATATTTGGATTCTCAAAGTGTAAGAACATATATTTAATAATTTCAACAGCTTAATATTAATCTGATTTGTGACGGATGATGGACATCGTCATGTTAGTCTGCGCTGTAGTGGAGAGATTAGAGCTGCTGGATTTACAACGTGTTAATTCATTATGGTTTATGACAATAGGCACTCACATTTTTCTCAGGCTCAGCATGAGCCATTGCGGGACAGCAGATTTGAATTTAGCAGCTGATCACACTGATAACTTTTTGATCACACTGATGTGATTGTATGTGTCAAAGGGTTAAAGGCACATGTAAGCGTTTTTTTTATAAAGGGCAAACATATTTTTTTTCTGTAGAACATGCATCACCAGCATCATTTTTAAAATTTGCTGACAATTAGAGAATGTTTGTCTCTGAGTTAAATGCAGCTCTGCAGAAACGCTTTCAAGCGATCATAATTAAATGTTTTTTGAAAGCCGTTGCCCTTTTCTGTGGCATAAAAACGAGAAACGCTTGAATTATTTTTTATTTGCAGACAATTAAAGAATGTTTGGCTCTCAATTAAACTTGACTCTTTAGAAGCACTTTCATGTGCTCACAGTTGAAAGGGTTTTTTGTTGTTGTTTGTTTGTTTGTTTGTTTGTTTGTTTGTTTGGAAAGTCATTCCCATTTTCAGCTTCGTAAAAACGAGAAATGTTTGACTTAAAAAAAAAAAATTCATTATTTTATTTGCCGACAACTAGAGAATGTTTGGCTGAGTTAATCGTAGCTCTGCAGAACCACCATCAAGTGCTCACAATATAATTTTTATTATCTTTTTTTTTTTATTGTTGCCATTTTCAGCTACATGAAAATGAAAAATGCTTGACTTTTTTTGAACTTCTATAAGTCAAGCTTGACTATTCTTGAACTTTTTTTTTTTTTTCTTTGCCGACAATGGCTTCGAGTTAAACGTAGCTCTGCAGAACCACTTTCAAGTGTTCACAATTAAACTTTTTTTGAAAATCGTTGCCATGTTCAATTTCCCTAAAAAGTACTGTATTTTAATTAGAACAATGTGAACTGAGTTATGCTGGACGGCATATGTGTGCATATATCTAGTCAGTGCAGGGATGCTTATATAAACTGGCATGTTATAGCGGCACGATAAAGAAACATGCATGAATGAGAAAATAAAGCTAAGGACATACATAATATTAAAATAAATGACCTTTTTGTATGTTTAATGTGTTACTGAGAGGAAAGAGTGCAAGACATACATGCATATTCATTTATTTAGTCCTCTCTGAAGCGTGGACTGCTCCTGTATACCAATTTTCCAGCTGATCTCGCGAGGAAACATGACTGTTTTACGTTTTGTGGCTAATTTGTACGAGTTCAGTTATACAAAAAATGCACAATTTTAAAAATGCACCCAACCCCATAATAAAACCCAACCGTCATTGACGGAGAATGAGATCATACGAATTAGCCACTAAATCGAAAAGTTACGAATTGCAGTGAGATCGTGTTGGAATTTACAGTGAATTGCTGAATTTGTATTCCAACTATTTTTTTACTACTTTAAATATATGTTAATATATTGGGGTACTGAATCACGTTTGATCTTTCACATTACATATGCAGTAGCAGTTTTCTTTACAGCCACTAGCAAAAGTTTCTGAACTCCACTTTTAACTTCCCATTTAAACCTTTTTTTAACGCTCTGTGCGTTTGCAGTATATATGTGTTGGCTATGATGATAAACTCTTGACAGCTAAATTATTAGGACAACTCGTATGGATAAAATGCTGCTGTGCTCCGTCCTAAACCATTTGTTTTATCTTAAGAATAATTGCTGAATGTATTACACTGTCAGTTTCGCTTCCCGGTGATTTGCTTAGTTGTCAGCTCCAATTTGTTGGTTAAAAATGTCAGTTTTGGAAGCGCTGTTACCTCAGTGTGCAGTTACATTTTTAATAGATTTCCAATTACAATACAAGAAATGAGTCTTTCCGAGTACCTCGCCATGCATGGCTGCATTCTTATAATGTAATCTTTTGAAATAATTGTACATTTTATGAGCAGTCATTAACTGTGATTTCATTTCTGGCATGGTGAGCTGTGAGCATCTTGCAGTCTTGTCATTTTCGTGTTCAGCAGAACACACACTCACACACAGACACACAACTGAAATAATTGGGTCTCTCTGGCTCTGTTGCATGATATGTCTCCCCCTACATGTGGAATATATTCTGCCAATTGGGAGTGTGAGTGTCACACATTTCTATTCCCCATCATGGCTAACTGTCAAATCTCTTTCCAGTGAAGGAACTCAGAGTGATCTTTTAACCATGCACATATCATTAAACTGTGAAGGCATGGCTGCTGCCAGCTCATACTTTGACCCGTTTAACATGTCACATGTTGGTGGTTTGTAAAAATTCACCATCTTGAATATCTTGCATGCTCCAGTATGGCACATTTTTAATATATTTATTTCATAATACTGACTGTTTACTTTCCAATTATTGAATCGCCATCTGGACTACTTCATATCGAATTGACTTTGACTTCTTAAATCTAATATGATGTGTATTTTTTTTTAAACATGGCTGTGTATTCTATTCTGAAATGTGTTTTCTAAAACTGCTTTAACCATTTTATGATATTAATCCAAATGCAATGTTTTCCTAAAACACATATTCATTATTGTAATAAATATACATACATACACATTAATGTAATGTATATACATATACATATACATACAATTTTTCCATTTTTGCCAGGATTCCTCAATGTATTTTGCCATTCTATCCTGCTGTCATCCCGTTTAGGTATTTTCCCATGTTTCTCCCACGATTTGAATCTTTCTATGAAAAGTGAAAGTAGCATCATAGAGCCAATCTCAAGTTCAAGAGAATTATGCTTTCACTTTATTTTGGCTTGAAAGCATGTTAAAATTCGTCAATGGGTGAAGTTTGTTCCTCACCACTGGCCTGCTTGGATTGGGGCTTTTGGAGCTGCGCATCGGTGGATTTGCTCTTCAGTGTTTGGACTTTCAGCAGTGAAATTTTTACCACGCTGAACTGAACTTAAACTCTGAATACTGGACTGACACAGTTTCAATTTACTAGAACTTCTGTGTTAAGCTGCTTTTGACACAATCTACATTGTAAAAACGCTATTGAAATAAACATGAATTGAATTGAAATTTAAACGTCCGCATTCACTTCATTTTCATTAAAGCTACGTGTCGACCATCACCTTTCCTCTGCAATCTCTGAATCAGTCCAGTAATGTTGACTGATGGACTTGCTCCGTAGTGATAAAGGAACTGTTCCCAGATCATGTATTCTATACATATATTCTTATATTCTATACCAGACAGGGTTCAACACTAAGGATTTTTTCTACGGGCCCGAATGGACCAGGGGTTCAGATTTTTACTTGCCCTGCCAAAAATTTTCACTGGCCCCACCAAAAAAAAAAGAAGTGAATTTCTATTTCTTAGCCACATATTTTAAATAATGTGTCAAAAATAATAAGGAATAAGGAAAACGTGTAGGTATTTTATTGCAAAACAAAACCTGGCTGACTTAAAAATGACAGCAAAACATCACAAAACAGACATTTTCTTTTAGCCTCACAATTTGATGTTGTCGTCTCTTCGTTGTGTTGGTTTTTACCAGGTTACGGAAAAAATAATGTGCTCACAACATCCAATCAGATAAGAGGAACCAAAAAAGCAGTATGGTATTTACGACTGCACAGAGAGGGTAGCGTTCAAATACTTGAAAGCACAAACTACTTCTTGATTTTAAGACTATATATGCATGCAATTGACAAATAGTCGCAGGCAAATTAAAATTTAGTGACAAGGTAGCACTGGCCTGATCGGGCCAGCAACGATTCTGTCTACTGTCCCGAGCATGTCTCACACTGTCCCCGGGCCATCGGGCAGTCCTTATTGTCGAGCCCTGCCAGAGATGCCCAAAGTAGGGCCTGCGGGCCAAAGCTGGCCCACAGTAACCTTTGATTTGGCCCACCATCCCATCTGAAAAGAGAGGAAAAATGGTGGGGGTGTGTTTGGGGTGAATGCCTTTGACAGAGAGCGATATTTTGACTTGATTGTAACCCTTTATTTCTTTGTTTTATTGCTGAGCTACAAAAAAAAGAATCCACTAAAATTAAATGTTGTAAATGAATCAGAATTTCAAAATGTAAAATATGTCACTTGACAAAAAACAAACAAACAAAAAAAAACTATGCTCAAGACATCGGAGAGCAAATCAAGGTAGAGGTAGGCGCAGGTCACCTAGTATTTTCAGCAGAACTCCATAAATGAAATTGTTAATGTTTTACTGTAATAATGCATTTATTTAAAAATGTGGAAAATTATACTGCATTGGTTAATATGATTTGAATCAATGTTTTCTAGGTTTTTTTTAAAAATGTTATCAAATAAATTTGGAGGGCGCCACGGTGGCCTAGTGGTTAGCACGTTCGCCTCACAGCAAGAAGGTCGCTGGTTCGATCCCCGGCTGGGCCAGTTGGCATTTCTGTGTGGAGTTTGCATGTTCTCCCCGTGGTTGCGTGGGTTTCCTCCGGGTGCTCCGGTTTCCCCCACAGTCCAAAGACATGCGGTACAGGTGAATTGGGTAAGCTAAATTGTCCGTAGTGTATGTGTGTGAATGACAATGTATGGATGTGTTTCCCAGAGATGGGTTGTGGCTGGAAGGGCATCCGCTGCGTAAAACAAATGCTGGATAAGTTGGCGGTTCATTCCGCTGTGGCGACCCCGGATTAATAAGGGGACTAAGCCGTAAAGAAAATGAATGAATGAATAAATTTGGAAATAACCCATGGCAAATTTAATTTTATATGATGTGATGTGTTCGGTTTGGTATATATTTGACCACTTCTGATAATAAATGATCAACCAGAAGTCAAGTTATTTGTTGTTCCTAAAACTTGGATAGATGATAAGACTTTTGTCAGGTAGTGTACACTGACCTGTAGCGCAACCAGCTGTGGTCATTCCAACGCGTGGAGGTTTCCAACTTAATTTTCTACAAATATATAACATTCATTTCTAATAAAGGCAAAAATGCACCTCAGAAATCTTTACAATAATAAATAAATACGTATTTTCCTAAATATTTAAATAAATGATTGATTACACTTTAAGTGAATATAAACAGAAGATGTGTATCAATATGTTGGGTCTGTGCATTAGCTCTGAGAGTAGCCTCAGCTGTTCATCAAACAAAAAAGGAAAATATCTCACTGTTTTTTAGTAAGTAACATCAGTGGGTAGCTTAAGGATTGATTTATGCTTCTTTATTGTATAAGTGAACTCACAGCTTATGTACACTAAACCGTAAAACCGTCAAACCAAAGTGCTACACAAGGCCATTTATACACAGTTAGCCTGAAAACTCTATGTAATGAACAAGCAGACCTGATGCTGATGGTGTGTTTTGAATGAGTCTTGCATTTCTGTGGAAATCTTGACTATATGATGAATATTTCACTATAATGTAGATTCTTTTTATTATGTAAAATTCATCCACTTTTTTTTTTTGTCTACCCTCAAGAAAACATCCTTGGAGATTTTTTTTATTGCATATCTTTCACATAGAGTGAATTCAGTGAATCAGTGCAATTGAACAAAAATCCCATTCCAGTCATAGTGCCATATAATAGATATAGCCTCTCCAGCTATTTCCTGAAATACGACCTTTGACAAGAGCAGTGCTTTCAGTACTGTTTTGAAATGCTCAAACACAAGGCAGACAGTAGTTTGAAACTAGCAAGACCGCTTGAATGGCTCTGTAATTGTTTTACGACACTGCAGAAATTATACCACCTTGTATAGGTGATGCACAAAGGACTCTGTAGCCATGAAACTCCAGACTGCCTCCTATGCTGGCATGAAAGGAGCGGAAGAAGGGAGGGAGAGACCGAATGAAGGGAGAAGCCGGGGGAAGGCGTGTGAACAGCAGTCCAAAACAGGAACTGGGCCATAAATGCAGATTTTTTTTTTTCCCCCGGTTTTGGTGAGTCAAAGGGGGTGAGGGGGAGACGGGGAGGAGGAAGTGGTTTATTGAAGCATGGTTTATAAGGGCTGTCTGTTGGCCATTCTTAGACTCCATTGCCTTGTCTGTGTGCCATAAAGCATTTGCTTCTGTCTTGAAGCTGGAGTTTACTGGAGTATGTTACTGGCAGAATACAATCAAATAAGCGCATGCAGTGTATTGGTGATGTTTGCATAATCAGGTGTTGTGAGGATGCAAGTCGCTTGGCAGAAGCTGAAGTGCCAGCATGAACGCTAATGCAGTTGCAGTCAGGGCTACTAGTGTTTCAAATGACAAGCGAGATTGAAATCACAACTGAACTACAGGGCAGAATGAGTCTTTTGTGTTGCTAGGCAAGAATTCTTCATTTAAAAAGACTCCGGGAATTTTTAGCAACATTAGATTTATTTTCTGTTCAAACAAGTGGTGTGGGATGTTTTGATGTGTCTAATTAATTTACAGATGAAGATATTGATTGTACTGATGAACTAATCGTTAAATCATAGGTTTCATCTGTACAAAAATGAATTCATTCATTCTTCTTACTTTGGTAACGTTTTCAAAACTGAAAAAACAAAAGTGTCTAAAATTGAATTCGCTAAATAGTAAATGGGCTAAAAAAAAATTAGGACATTTTTGTTATGCACATAAAGACTTGTGCACATGGGGATTGTTGTGATCGCCAGCGATGTTTTCTCTGCTGGAAAATACTACTGGTGTTACAAACAAACTATAACTCCCATTATTTTTTGCACCCATCATCTCCAGCAGCAGCTGACAGTAATTCGGACATTCACACACAGGCATCTCATTGATTACACAGACCGATTAGTAGTGCTATAAAGACACTTCACGTTCACATTGCAGAGTCTTGTTTCTTCTATGAACATTATGAAGCGTTTTCTTTGTTTGTTTTCCCATGTTTTGATTCTTGCCTAGTTCACCGTTTTGATTCTTTGCTGTCTAGCCTGACTTTCGCCTGTGTGTTTTCACTTTGCTTTTTTGAATTTTCCTCATGCTCCTGTTCTTGACCTTTGCCTGTATGACCTTTCCTTTTAATAAACTGCATTTGGATCTGCACGTCTGTTTTCGTTGTACGTTTTGTTACGGCGAATTGCGAAACTTATAGCTCAAGCTTGCGTTTCCAGTCTGTCACATTTGCATGCGTATGAATGGAAGTCTAAGGGGTGAAAAACGCAGTGTAACCGCGGCTTTATTCAGTGACATTTTTAATGGTTAGGTGTTGCCATCTATTGGTTAAACACTGTAATTACATTGCATTACATAACTTCGTTTTTGAGTGTCAAGTTGCGTTAAACAGGGATTTCGATCCTTACCAAAAACATCAATGTTTATATCTCAACTATAAACTGTTATCCCAATACTTCCGTGTTATTTGATTGTTTGTGACTTGTTTGGCGATCTCTCTCTCTCTCTCTCTCTCTCTCTCTCTCTCTCTCTCTCTCTCTCTCTCTCTCTCTCTCTCTCTCTGCAGTAATATTCAATTCGATTCACCTTTATTTCTATAGCGCTTTTACAATGTAGATTGTGCCAAAGCAACTTCACATAGAAGGTTATAGTAAATTGAAACAGTGTCAGTCCAGTTTTTAGTGTTGGAGTTCAGTGCAGTTTAATATAACAGATTAATGTAACAAATGTTTTATTAATCAAATAGTAAAGAAAAAGTTATTAATCTGCTGGTTATGTGCATGCCGAACTGCGAGTTGTCGTCATCTGAATGGATCAACTGTGATCCGTTACACCCCAAACTTCTACCCTTACCCCGACCCTAAACCCAACCATTACAGTAATGTAAAAAGTAATTATACAGAGGATTTTCTTTTTTTTATTCAATTAAACCTAAAAATAGTTTTTATTAACATCTACCTCTATCCCAATCCGAAACTCAACCATCACAGTAAAGATTAGATTAGATTAGATTCAACTTTATTGTCATTACACATGTACAAGTACAAGTACAAAGCAACGAAATGCAGTAAGCTTACAGCACCTGGTATTCCCAGGTGGTCTCCCATCCAAGTACTAACCAGGCCCAACCCTGCTTACCTTCCGAGATCAGACGAGATCGGCCATGCCCAGGGTGGTATGGCCGTAAGCCCAGGGTGGTTTGGCCGTGAGAAATTATACCAAGAATTATTTATATTATTTATTCAGTTACACTGTTAATTGTATTTAATTAACACATACCCCTCACAGTAATGTAAAAAAATATTATTTGTTATTGTAAAATGTCGTAAAAATTATGCTATATTGATGTGAGCATACGCAGCTGTATCCCATATAGTATTTACCTGCTTTTTGTCTACATTTTTTATCGTTCAGCATTTATATTCAAGCAATTTTCACTGTGCATTTAGCAGAGTGAACATATAAAACCACTCACTAGCTATGCTTCCATACAAAGATGTGAACTGAACTTGTGTGCCAAACTGGAGAGTCAAAGAGCACACAATTGTCACTTCCGGATAAAATGGTGCCAGTTATAAAAAAGTTTCAAATATTTAAGTCATGTTTGCGCTAAATCCAGCACCTCTAGGCACGTAAACAAAAGTGCCAGTCCCATTGGTCGACTGGTTTTTAATTCAGCGTGTCAATCCAGAAGAAGAGCTCTAAGTGGGGGTTTTTGTTGTTGTTGTTTTTTTTCACTTGAAGCAATGAGACATTATCCCTCATTCACACTAGCAGGTACTTTGTAGCTGTCTGTCGCTCTGGGTGGTGACCTGCTGCAAATGCAGGTCTGTGTAGGTCTATAGCACTAAGAATACAACCGGCCTCTAAAGCGAGCTGAGAGAGGATCACGTGAGCTCTACTGGTGCTTCCAATGGCTGTCCCGCAAGAAAGTTACTCTTCATTTGCATAAAGTTGAAGGATTCTCAGCTTGTCGTGTTGCTCGACATGCTCACCTGGTCGCCAACGGTCGCTGTCGCTTGCGTAGACTCAGGTCGCCGGAAGTCGCTCACTCTCAGTTGAAGTAAATGGTCGCTTACCGCTGCGAGCCGCTCGTAGTGTGAATGAGGCTTCAATCGTAGGTGATTAGAGCAAGTTGTATGTTCTAGCCTTTAGACAAGACAAAGCTAGTGTACATTAATTTAAATGTCATAATTATGATACGTAATCGTTCTAAATGTCATAATTGTTCATGAGAGTTTGCGTCCTTAAGACTCTGATTCATGACTGTTTGCATGACAGACACTCTCGTCTTTCAGATCACGTGCTAGTCATGTTGTTATGCAGTGGGTCCATAGATCAAAGGTGAATTTTATTAATTTTTTTCTTATTTATCAGAGTTTCACTTTTTCCACTTTTCACCGCATCTCTTCAATAACTATGTGTTATGCAAATTGTTTTTAGATCTTAAAAACTAACAATTGTTGTACAGCACACACAAAAAACAAACAAACATGGTGTTGGTTTTTCGAGCATGAGGAGACTTTAATCTGTAAAATTGTTGCTGGCAGGGATGCGGGACTGAAATCTGACCCATAATTCTGTGCTCTCACTGAAGGGGATTCCTGCTGTGGTCATTGTCCACTTGGCAGAAAGCAAGACGTGTAAGCTGACCCACAAACATGTCTGGGAAGACCATACACTGACTGAATTGTCATAAATTCCAGTTTGGAATCCAAAAAACGGCTTTTTTTCACAGGTTTTTACTGGATATGATGAGTACCATTATTATTTTATAACGGCTCAGTTATCTGCTTTATATGATTCTTCATATTTTTTACATGAGATTATTATTTAACCCAAGTGGGATGGTGTAATCAGTAATATGGTCTTGGCAGTGCTAACTAGACCCAGATGTAATCTGCCAAAAAGAAAAAGAAAGCTATTTACTGGGTGGACTTCACCCAAAAATGAAAATTCTGTCATCATTTACTCACCCATGACTTGAATTTGGTTCAAAGCCAATTTTTGAGTTTTGTAGAAGTCACTATAGAGGTCAGCGGGTACAGGTTTCCACCATTCTTCAGTATATCTACTTTTGTGTTCAAACTAGTCGTTTGTCAGTGAGGAAATTATGACAGATGATGAAATATGCCTTTTAAATGCACTGAAAAAATATTTCTGCTTTTAATGTTTTAGTTGAATCAAATAAAACTTTTTTAGTAATCTCAACTTACATCAGTCAAACTGACTAAAAATATTAAGTTTAGTTGAAACCTGATTCACTTCTTAAAATAAGTTAAAATAGCAAAACATTTGTTGTCATGTAGTTTGTAGCTAACTTAAAAGATAATGCTGTAAAACTATACCCAAGTAAAATGTAATGCCGTACATTGGCTGGGTCAGTTGGCATTTCTGTGTGGAGTTTGCATGTTCTCCTCGTGCTCCAGTTTCCCCCACAAGTACAAAGATATGTGGTAAAGGTAAATTCGGTAAACTGAATTGTCCGTAGTGTATGTGTGTATGGATGTTTTCCAGTGATGGGTTGCAGCTGGAAGGGCATCCGCTGTGTAAAACATATGCTGTATAAGTAGGCGGTTCATACTGCTATGGCGACCCCAGATTAATAATGGGAAAAGAAAAAAAGGAAAATGAATGTGTGAATGAATGTTTCAATTCTGAACAGATTTACAGAGCTCAGACTCTTCAAGACTGGAAAGCATTTTTTTTCTAGTACCAAATAAAATCCAAACTTACTACTTTTTTATCATTATGCTTTGCATTCTCCACAAGAGACCTCCAAACAGTTTTTCTCTCTCAAGAATCAATAAAATACAATTGGTTTAAATCCATTCAAGGTGGAAATTGCTGCATCACCTCTTTTCCCCTAGTGTCTGAAGTTTTCTCCTCCAAAATATTTCTTAAAGGAGACATTTATATGACTTATGTATTTTGTATAAACATTAATACATCAGTGTCATTTTGGTGGCCCAAATACACAATGTCTATTATTATATCTAAATTTCAGCTTCCTCAACACTTTTTACCATATCAGTTCTAGACTTTAGGAAGTGCTTTCCTAACACGGAAAACCACATCATCTCAACATGAAAACATAAACATGAACTCTTCCAGGCCTCAGATAGAACCAGTGTTTGTGGGTCAAAGTAGACATTGTTTGTTGTCATTCATTGATGCTATGCAAATTAGTTTCAGGTAACAAACACAGGCAGTTCAGAATAGATTCTTTGTTTTAGGAGACAATAGTTCATTTATTGTGCACTGATCTTTGAAACCTGGCATTTACATATTGTTATATTACACATAAAGGTAACCTCTACATTGAGTCTTAATGTTGATTACATACAGTTGAATCCAGAATTAATAGCCATGACTTCCCCAATTTCTGTTTAACGAAGAAAAAAAAAATGTCAACACATTTCTCAACATAAGTCTTAATAACTAATTTCTAATAATGGTTTATTTTTAGCTTTGCCATGATAACAGTGCAGAATATTTTATTGGATTTTTTTTTCAAGATACTAGTATTCAGCTTAGTGACCTTTAAAAGAAAAAAAAAATCTCAATTTTTTTTACTTCAACTGTAAGCAAAACCATTTAAATAAAACCATATTAAAGCTGTGCTGTATGTTAGGTTTTGACTCTTCTGAAGCATAAAAATACCATCATATATTTCAGAAACATGCTAAGTGAATAATCTTCTTTATCTGAAAAACAATGCTGAAGTCAGATATTCTGCTTTAAAAATGTGAGTTACGTGGCAGAACGGCTGTCTTTGGTGTGGTCCTTTTAACCCACCCAATTCCAGTTTAGCCAATTATATTTTAACACCCGGGTTGCCTTTGTTGAAAACGGCGTACTTCATTCATTCAGTCAGAAAGTCTCTCAAAGCATCCGTGACCAAAATGCAACCTTTGGTGGACAGTAGCCTCCGAAATCCACATCAGATGATTATTAATTAGAAAATAATATAAATATTACAAACATGTCCTAACAACACGTTATGCGAGTAGATTTGCAGTGATGAGCAATTTGGCTGTTTGCATCAGATGAAACATGACAGAAATTTTAATGCAGCCATTCAGAAGCACAGAATAGTGCACTCACTGCACTCCAACGAAATAGTAATGTTTAGAATCTAATTGATACATATTAAACCTCTTTAACATTATTAAATGTAGATGCTGAATCGCTTATATTTGTTTGCTTACACTGAGTCACAGTTCTAATGTTCAATTTCAAAAAGTTTATTTTATTTTGAAGATCTGAGGTGAACTATCTGCTGCTGCTTTCAGTATATGGCAATAAATGTCATGTAAAATGCCATTTAAACTTACATTTATAACACTGAATAAAGCACATGAGGTGTACCTGAGGTGATCATTGTCAGTTTCTGTTGTTCAGCTGCTAGAAATAGAAGCCGTATATAAATTATAAATTTCAGGTGCTGTTGAACTCCTTTTTAATATGGAAAATATTCCTTCTATTGTTGCTTTTATTTAGAACACTGTTTCAATCTGCCTTTAGGCTTGATACTTACGCACACTTTTGTAGATGTCATCAATCTGGCAACCTGCTCCTGCGTGTGTTTTGAACCAAGAGTGCAATACCTTTAAAAACATTCTGTTAAACCTCTAGTCTTGCCTAATGTTCTACGTCGATATTTGATGACCAATGACTTTTCTAACAGGCAATGTTGCTTGTACTCTGAAATCAATGCAGGGCAAGTGGACTGACTGATTTCATCATCTGTGTGTGTGTGTGTCCACCCTCCTTTGCAGTTGTGCCTTAAGGGAGAACCTTTGATCCACATCCACAAAGAGAAAAGGAGACAATCTTAAGACAATCTAAGAGAGTATCAAACGTACTCTGTCTCAAAGGATCTGCTGCACAGAAGTGGAACTTGCTTTTTGCGGCTGAGAGTCCGCTGAGGTACAAAGTAACAATATCCCCATTTATCTAGCTTAAGTGTAATTCATTCTTCCACCTGAAAAGACTCCAACTGCTGAAGGGAACTGATCTTTCATTTAGACCATCCCTAGAACAATCTGAATGAAGTCCACGTCTTTCTCTATCTGTCAGGCTTAACATCAGAGCAAAAGAAGCAGCGTCTGGGGTTAAACTAGAACAGTCTGCACTTTTACAAAAAAGGTAGAGTGGGGAAAAAGGGATTTAATCAAGAGGTTTTATTTATTTTATTAAATATGTAATTTAGCTTTTTCACACGTTTTATAAAATCCTCTTTATTAGATGTTATAAAAGATTAATCACGATTAATTACATCCAAAAACAATGTTTTTTATTTACATATTTGTGTGTTTTGTGTACATTTATTTGTGTATATATTTATTTTATACAAAATAAAAAAAGTATATACATGGGTAACACAATAAATTTCATTAGTTAATGCATTTACTAACATGTACTTATTATGAACAGCACTTGTACAGCATTTATTAATCATAATTGAACATTTACTAGGGCATTATTAACATCCAAGTCCATGCTTGTTAACATAGTTAATGCACCGTGAGTTAATGTGAACTAACAATGAACATCTGTATTTTCATTAACTAACGTTAACTAACATGAACAAATACTGTAGTAAATGTATTGTTCATTGTTTGTTGATGTTAGTAAATGCATTAATTAACATTAACTAATAAACCTTATTGTAAAGTGTGACCTGTACATGTATACAATCCAAATACTTTTTTTTAATATACATGTAAATATTTTGTTGTTGATATTTTTGTTTTATCTGTGTGATTATTATTATTATTATTATTATTATTATTATTATTATTATTATTATATTTTAAATTGTAAATTTAATCTAAAACAAATGTTTATTTTGGATGTTAATCACAATTAATATTTCCCATTCTACCTCTTGGATCTCTTACACTTGTTTCTGTTCTTTTCACACACATTCTCTTTAATCTGATCACTGTGAATGTACCATATGTTCATATAATATGTATGCACTCTTAAAAATTAAGGTTCCAAACTAGAGTTTTGACAGTGGTGCTATAGAAGAAATTTTTTGGTTTCCTTAAGAAATTCTTATAAGAACTGCTTGTTTCTTAGTGTGAGGATTATTTGAATAATGTAAAGAACCCTTTTTCATTTCCAAACATTTCTTTTGATATTAAAGGTTCTTCATCAATGCCAGTAAAAAAAAAAGTGTAGGTTGCCAGCTAAAAGAAAAAAGTATTAGCTATGCAAAATGTGTGGGCCTACATTTATAATTACCTGCCCTGAATCAATAACATTGGACGATGGTGATTCACTGCCTCATTATTATTCACTGTTGAAATGAAACTGTATATATTCCCTCATAATGAATGGTAATGTCTAGGTAAGACTGCTGGCTTTAATGTTAATTCTCAGAAAGTTTACTGCAGAGTGTGAAGATAGAAGTAAACTATGATAAAACTATATAAAACAGCAGATTTCTCCATAATGACACCTCTATTTCTCCTTTGCAGTGTACATATGACATCACAGTTTGTGTGTGGAGCCTTGGGTAATGTGGTCTGTCGTTTTAAACGGTGTCACCAAATATGCTGCTGCGTTGACATATTTTTGTATAATTTAAAGTGAAAGTTCTTAAAATGCTCATGTTTACAGATACATGTATTTAAATCTGTAAAGAGTCTCTCAATTACAAAAAACAATGTATTTTTGGAAAAAAAAAGAAAAAATAGAGTCTATCATTTTTCCATTATAGTCTCTGTGAATTTGCTTCTTTTGAATCTCAGTGAATACTTGCCACACTGACATGAGAAATATATTTGTAGAAAACGTGAAATCTCTACTTTCAAATAAGCAAATAGAACAAATAAAAAAAATACTCTCTGTTTATATTATACACATCAATCTGCGTTGAATACAGTGGCATCAGGTCATTACCCATTAATATATTTATATAATACTGAAAAAAGCACAAATGTCTGGACATGTCAAAACTTCCCCAGGGCACTAAAACCTACCTCAGAACCCAGAGGGTTGAAGCAGGAGGAATTCTAAATTGGCTGTTCATGGGGTTTTTTTTTTCATAAGGTTGAAATAGTTGGTCTGATTCTAGTGAATCTAGATATATTATTACTTCGAGACTTTATGGATATGTGACCCTGGACCTCAAAACCAGTGGTAACTTGGTGTTCAACATGTCCCTTTTTTCCCCAGAAAACATATTTCTAAAGGTGCTGTTGACTTGAAATTTTCACCACCAGATGTTGGTAACAACCAAAGAAATACATAAATGAAAAGAAAACAAATCTAGTTAGTTTACAAATTAAGCTATGCATAATAAAATGAAATAATGCAGAAAAAAAGTATTGAACACATGAAGAAAGGAATGTGTAGAAAGGCAGTGAAAGCCCAGACAGCCCCGGAAATCTCTCAGAATTTTTTTAGCAACCCTCTGCCCTTTGACATTGTAAATTAATATTATCTGATTCAGTCCAACATCTACATTATCAAGATGATGAAGATGAAACCAGAGTGGACGTTTCAGCAAGACACTAGCTTTGTTTCCATCCAAAAATGCAAATTTACTTTATGCGCAAATCTGGAATATCGCATAAAAGACGTGCGAATAAAGCAGCATTTTCATCCAATGAGTCAAAAGGAACAAAACCGGCATGTCCTGATTAACTGGCGCCAAATATCAACACTAAAAACAGAATTTGCTGCGGTAGGAGAAGCTGCTTGATTCTTTTCTTTTTTTAATAAATGACTTGCACCTCAGAAGGCAATGCCAATACACAATAAACGCGTCGTGGCATTTGAAGGCATAAGATGCAGAGCACAAACATTCTTTATTCTGGAGGTAAATAATAATATAATAACACTAATACAAAATGGTTAAGGTGTTTTAGAATGACCAAAACAACATTTATAGGTGTTTTAAAGTGTGCTTGTCCATTCACACACATTTTTATCATCGCATGATCTCTTATAACAAAATCACATGACCTTTTTTTTTTATGCGCATACTGGAATTTATGCGGTAAAAGTGTTTTCATAGTAGTTTATGCGCATCTTTTCTTATCAAATAAAAAGTTTGTCCTTCTCAGTTATGCGCATACGTTTTTTGTGTGCATTTTCTGGATTTATGAGCATCTTGCCGTTTCCATCAACTGATTTTATTTGATTTTTTAAATGTTTTTTTTTTTAATGCGCATATCCAAAATGCACATAACAATTTGTGGATGGAAACTTAGCTAATGATTCAAAACACAGGCAAGGAAACTCTCAAATGGTTTTTTATATACAGTATAGATTTATTTATCCTCTGAAAGCCAAATAAATAAGCTTTCTATTGATGTGTGGTGTTGTTAGGATGAGTGTTTTAGTGTTTTTAGGGTGGGACAATACATGGTCGAAATACATGTACAACTATTTGAAAATCTGCAATCTGAGAGTTTTTAAAAAATCTAAATATTTAGAAAATCACCTTTTAAGTTTGACCAAATTAAATGCAGTGCATATTACTAATCAAAAAATGTAGCTATGATTTATTAATGATAGGAACTTTACAAAGCATCTTCATGAAACATGATCTTTTCTAGTGATTTTTCTAATGATGTTTGACGTACAGTAAAAAAAAAAAAAATTTTTAAACCTATACAATGTATTTCTAAATTTATGCCCATGCAACTTAAAACTGTTTTTGTGGTCCAGGATCACATAGGAATAGACTGCTATTTTTAATTTTTACATTTTAATAAACATTTATTTATATATTTGCAATGACAGTGGTACAGGTGTCTCGTGTCATCATATACAACAATACAGCCATCTATTATATTCATTCATTCATTCGTTCATTCATTAATTCGTTCTTTCATTCATTCATTAATTCGTTCATTCATTCATTCTATTAGCTAATTCAGTTTTTTTTTTTGTGAAGGGTGAGTTTAACATAAGTAAATAAATGAGCCTTTCAATATACTTTCTCCAAAAACTTCCATAATGGATTCCAGATAATACCAGAAGTCGTCAGATCTCTGATGCAAGTCAGTTTTAATAATGGTAAGAAATTGGCATACTGATTCAACCACATATTGACCGAATGCTATTCTTAAATAAGTTTTTGAAACACCACCTTCATATCATCTTGGACATGAATAGGCCTTAAAGGCATGGTTCACAAAAAAAATAAAAAATCTTTCAAAAAAATTCACAATAAAATAATAATAATTTACTGTGCATTCATTCACCCACAAGTTGGTCCAAATTTGTATAAGTTTCTTTTTTCAGTTGAACACGTAAGATATCACTAGTTTTATCTTGGTATTCTGACTCTCAGAGGCAGTATTGTCTGTATGAATTCAGAATCCTAAATGCATTTGTTCAGAATAATAAGTGATTTCTTTCTTTCCTTTAAGACCAGAAAGGAACACGATATCAAGAATAAGAGTATAACAGCCATTTCTTGCTGATGACGGGCTGACGACAGCTCAGCCGGTGGCCTAAAATATAGTCTACCTTTGGGAAACAAAGCCTTGACAAGCTGTAGAGCTTTCTGCGGTGAGGTGAGGAAAAAAATAGAAATAAAATCATTTAAATCAGTCAAGTCAGAGCTGTTCTGATGGCATTTTAATGAGAAATGTAGTGAAACTTTATCCTGCGACTGATCAACTTAGCATGGTGCCTATTAACGGAAGTGAGCACACTAGTTTGGCTTGTTAATTCTGCCTAGTCAGTGCCTTTAGGGCTACTAGGAAGGGTTAACAGAAAAAAAAAGTGGTGTAGGTGTTTCTATTCCACAACCCCTAATGGTCAATTACTGGGATTTAGACCTTGATTGCAAGGTTTTGGCTGTGGTTGAATGGTTAAAGTCAAATGGGAATGATGTGTCCTTTAGTCAAGGGTAGACATGTTTTATTGTTATTTACTCTGTCTGGCTGGTAAGGTTTTATTGTGATGGTGGAATACTAGTCGTACCGCAATGCATTTTATTGACTCATTATGGCTGTAAGTAAAATGACACCCTAAACACACATTATAGATTAAGCAGGAAATTGCTTTTGTTAAGGTTTGTGAATTTCTGTGTGGGCTTGCTTTCAATCCTAATGCGTTCACATTTTACAGATGTAGGGCCAGGATGCTTGGAAGTCTGTTCATATTTAGTTTTATTCCCGATTTGATTTATTTATTTATTTGAAGCAGTACTACTTCCTATAGCTTATGGCATGTTAAACCTAAAAAGGAAATTATGTTATACATTTAGTCCTGGATCACTTAGTGGGTAACGCTTTAGATTAATATTGTATTATTGTTATTTATTGCATTAGTTGACATTTATTAACAGTGAACAACACATTTGTTAAGCATTACTTAATGTTAACTAAACATTTTAGAAACACTTTTTGTTCCACTGGTTGAAAACCTCTTCACATTCCAATAGCAATGGGTATATTCTGGGTAAGGTGTAGGGCGTAAAAATGTTCATCCAATCAAAATATGGATTTCTATGAAAGTTTTAAAACACGTATGAAAGTTTTAATCACGTTACGCTTATGTAGATTGTGTTCTTTTACGAATGAGCTATATTCATGGAATTCTTCTACAGTCACTGACAAACTTCCTACGAAACACTTATGCCAGTCATTATCTTGAGAACTGTAGGTGTAATGTAAAAAGCTATATGAAAGATGGCAGGATATTTCTGCTTTTAGCACTCCTGTTTTCTGGTTTTTATTTAGTTGAATACCAAAATATAATTGAATAAATATTACTTTTACGCCTTGCCAGCTATAAGGAAACTGTTAGAAATTATGATTCCCTGCTGGCTTACTTTGGGCAAAGTGCTTGTCTCCATATAGACGTCAACAGAGATAAACAACCTATGCACTAATGAAATATTGCACATTATGACACATTTTGCTGGCTACACAACTGTAAATGTGCTAGATATAATACAGTTTTTCAAAAGGTTTTTAAGTTTGGAGTTGTAATATTATAAACGTTTTATAACTGGTGAATGAAATCGTATATGGTCATGTACACTCACCGGCCACTTTATTAGGTATTCCTTAATAGTACCAGGTTGGACCCCTTTTGTCTTCACTGCCTTAATCCTTCATAGCGTAGATTCAACAAGGTAAAAAAAAAGTTCAAAGTTTTTGTTTCATATTGACTTGACAGCATCACCCTGCACATCCATACGAATCTCCCATTCTACCACATCCAAAAGGTCTGGTGACTGTGGTGGCCATTTGAGTACAGTGAACTCATTGTCATGTTCAAGAAACCAATCTGAGATGATTTGTGCTTTAAGAAATGGTTATCCTGCTGGAAGTAGCCATTAGAAGATGCCTACCATCCGAATGTGGCAGCAGAAATAGAAACTTATCAGACCAGGCAACATTTTTCCAATCTTCTATTGTCCAATTTAAGTGAGCTTGTGCGAATTGTAGCCTCAGTTTCCTGTTCTTAGCTGACAGGAGTGGCACCCGGTGTGGTCTTCTGCTGCTGTAGCCCATCCTGCTTAAGGTTTGGCGTGTTGTACGTTCAGTCTCTGCATACCTGTGTTGTAACGAGTGGTTATTTGAGTTACTGTTGCCTTTCTATCAGTTGGAACCAGTCTGGCTATTCTCCTCTGACCTCTGGCATCAACAAGGCATTTGCGCCCACAGAACTGCCACTAACTCGAAATGTTCTCTTTTTTGGACCATTCTCTGTAAACCCTAGAGATGGTCGTGCGTGAAAATCCAAGTAGATCAGCAGTTTCTGAAATACTCAGACCAGCCCGTCGGGCACCAACAACGATGCCACGTTCAAAGTCACTTAAATCCCCATTTCTTCTTTATTCTGATGCTCTGTTTGAACTGCAGCAGATCGTCTTGACCATGTCTTGCATGCATAAATGCATGAGTTGCTGCCATGTGATTGGCTGATTAGAATTTTGTGCTAACGAGCAGTTGGACAGGTGTACCTAATAAAGTGGCCGGTGAGTGTATTTGGTGTGCATTCATGAATTTAGGAGGCATGCTTTTAGACGGCAGGGAGGGACGTGCGTTTTCAATGCTGTCATGCTAAAGTTACCATTTTCCAGATCTCCTATTAATTAATGCATTAACTAACATAGTTGATTTTGAGTTAAGTTGATTTCAAGACTCCACTCAAAGATAAAATATTATAATGGAGTATATGCACCTATGTTGCTAATGCCTATAATGAGCGACTTTGTGTTGATTATTGAGAATAAACACATTTTTATCTTTTTATGTTCCATTTTCTGATAACTTTTTTTTTTTTAAAGCTGTTTTGCTCTCTGTTACATTCTTACTTTATTTAAACTGCACAAAAAGGGTTTGTTTGCTAGCAGACTGCGATGCATTTTTTAAAACAGTCTTGGCCCAGTTGTTTGGTCTGCTCTATAATTCAGAGATGGCAACATTCACACTTATTCAAATGAACTGCATCAACAAAGCAACTGTCAAACCAAACATGCCAACCATGCTTTGGAAACTGCCTTTTAATGCTTGCTCTCTGTTGTCGTAATAATTGTGCAGGCTCTTTCTGTTCAAATCTTTCAGTGTAGGTTAATTTCAGTGTGCACAATGAAAACAGTGCAGACTTGTATTGTCACTCTTTCTTCTATTATTTGGGTGGCTTGTTTGTTTTGTATTCATTGTGTAACGCTGCTCAATGCAATCAGTTTGAAGTATTGGATTGAATTTAGATGCTACCGGAGTTAGACATTTATAAATTCTACTTGCTTCACAAAAGCCTCTGACTGGTTTTGACTTGTAATGTTTCTAGCTCCTTTTTCTTCTTCATGACTAATGATGTTGTTGTTGTTGTTGTTTTCTGAAAGCAACGTGCGTACTTCCAGTCATCAAAATTCATTAACCAGAGTTCAGTCAAAGAGGAATATTTACTGTTAATGTATTCATCCTTAGGCCAGCTGGTGATATTTTGTTCTTCTTTAGTAAAATATTAAAGACATGATTTGCTGAAAGCATGGTTCTTAGGGCTGCACAATATTGGAATAATGGGACTTTGTGATGTTTTGTTTGCTATATATATTGTGATATGAATATAATTTCACCAGGTGATTTGAATATCACTGTTAGGAAAGATTTTATTAATTTAGATCAACTGTGGTGATCAAGGCGCCACGGTGGCCTAGTGGTTAGCATGTTCGCCTCACAGCAAGAAGGTCGCTGGTTCGATCCCCGGCTGGGCCAGTTGGCATTTCTGTGTGGAGTTTGCATGTTCTCCCCGTGGTTGCGTGGGTTTCCTCCGGGTGCTCCGGTTTCCCCCACAGTCCAAAGACATGCGGTACAGGTGAATTGGGTAAGCTAAATTGTCCGTAGTGTATGTGTGTGAATGAGTGTGTATGGATGTGTTTCCCAGAGATAGGTTGTGGCTGGAAGGGCATCCGCTGCGTAAAAAAAATGCTGGATAAGTTGGCGGTTCATTCCGCTGTAGCATGAATGAATGTGGTGATCAAGTCTTTTTCTATGCAGTGCATCTGCATAAAATATAATAATTTACAGTACACTCTCAGAAATAAAGGTACAGGAGCTGTCACTGGGGCAGTACCTTTTCAAAAGGTACATTTTTGTACCAAAAGAGTCCACAGTGTTACCTTTTAAAGGTGCATATTGGTGCCCAAATGTACTTAAAAAGTACTTTTGAGGTACCATTTATAGACCCTTCAGGTACAATTATGTACCTTTTGAAAAGGTATTGCCCCAGTGACAGCTCCTATACCTTTATTTCTGAGAGTGTACAAGCATAAATAAATACGACAGAGCAAACATTAAAGAGTATTCAAATACAAAAATTGAACAATCAAACTTATAATAACATGGTCATCATGATTTAAATAATTTTATACAAGAATATAAAAATAATCTAGAATAATATATTTTAATCTTTAATAAGTAATCTAATCCTACAATGTGACTATTTTGGATACACACATTGTGGTATTAAAGCTCAAATGATACATTGTTCAGCCCTAGTTTTTGGTGACTTATGAAATTCAAGTCAACGCCTACTACTACTTTGAGAGGCAAGAAAAAAAAATCTGGAATCCTTTTTGGAGAAAGTATATTGAAAGACATTTTATTTATCTATTTTTCTTTTTAATTCACCCCTTCACAAAAGACTTGGAAATTAAAATGAATGTCCATGGCTCCTGACAGTACATGAAGCAAATCGATTGTTCTGTGCAAGAAACTGAATCTAAAATTGTCACGGCACATTGTGAGTTATTCATGGGCGCCTTTGACTAGTTTCTCATCACTTCAGTCATTCGTCATCGAATGTTGAACAGAACCACACACAGACCTCAATACAAACGGCACCAGTGTCAAGGCTCAGCGCTCGACCGAGGGCCTCAAGCAGCTGTAATTGCAAGCAGAGCCGCTCTTGACGAAGCATCAGATCTGCTCGCTGAAATTCAACAGACTGGACTGTTTATTGAGAAGAGGGTCATCACAAGCTGTTTCCAGTTGGCAGTACTAAACGAACATTGCATGCACTGTTACAATGTGCAGTTATTTTGTGATATGATCAATTACACTTTATTTAAAACGCGATTCATTTACATTAGTTGACGTCGTCATTATTAGCACTCCTGAATTATTAGCCTACTGTATAAGATAATGTGGGCTAGAGACGCAAACATTGTAAATTTCGATTTCATACAGACTTGAAAATAGTATGATTTTTAAAAATAATATTAAAAATGTTATTCTTAAAAAGAAAATTTCCATTAAATGGCCAGGGCTGCTTTTCCCAAAAGAAAGAACCCTTGTTTTGTTCATTAAAGCTCTAGTATTTATATGGTTCTTTGATCGGGGATGCCAGGGATGCCTATTCCTGTTTCTGGAGATCTACCATCCTGTTGAGTTCAGCTGCAGCCTTGGTCAAATGCACCTGTTTCTAATTACCAAGTGCTCCTTCAGATTCTACTTTAAAGCTGATTTATACTTCTGCTTCAAGCGCAAGCGTATGCTCCGGCGCAATCTTCACGTGGTCGCATAGCCCTTGCCAACGCTGATGCGCACCTCTCAAAATATAACTACACATCATAACTACATCTAGTGAAATCTCTGTGATTTGTTGGCTTGGTAGCTGTGACAAGTGTGGGTGGTGCTTAGGGCAGCGAGTGTTTACAAGTGTCGAGTCCAGTGAAGGAGCTCCAGATGGAAACTGCTGTATAAATGAATGACTACGCGTAAGGCTTGTACTGTTGGTCATGCTGATCACTCAACACAGAAGTGTAATTCAGCCTTTAGTTGGTATTGTTGTGTTTGATCAAGGTTGGAACTGAACTCTGCAGAAAGGTAGATCTCCCGGAACAAAGTTGAACACCCCTTTCTACTACTGCATTCACACCAAAAGTGGAAGAAGCGCCAAGCGTGAGTGATTTATATGTTAAAGGGCACGTTTGATGAAAAATCTACTTTTTAAGCTGTTTGGACAGTCATATGTGTAGTTATAGTGTATAGACGGTCATTTTGGGGTGGTATAAACACACCCAGTCCTTTTTTTTTTTCAATTTAAAAGCATAAAAACGGTGGACCAATTGGAGCAGTTTTGAGACCGACCGCAACTTGACGTAGGAGTGCGGTCCCTCCGCCCACCAATTTGATTGACAGCTGCGTATTAACATGTCTCCGTAGTAACGTGTATAATCATATCAACAAGACAGGACGTGCGCAAAGCAACCGGGAATAAAAGGTCTGTTCAGTTCGTGAAGGTCATTAATCACCATCGAATGTGATCAAGAGTGAGTTTCACAAGTTTAACACGTGTTTAAAACAGTGCATGTTTGTAATGAACTACAGGCATTTACTTCATCACCACAGCCGCGTGTCAGCAAAAAAATTTGACATTAAATCAGGTTTATTGTGTACATTAACATAACAGATATCTATACAGCAGTGGATAATAACCTGTATCCTGTCACATTTGCTTGCGAAGGCAGTGCAAAGCTCAACGCGTGCGCTGTCTGTCTGTCTGTCTGTCTGTCTGTCTGTCTGTCTGTCTGTCTGTCTGTCTGTCTGTCTGTCTGTGTGCGTGCGTGCGTGCGTGCGTGCGTGTGTGTGTGTGCGCGTGAACAAACTCTGTAACTGTGAATCATCGTTGCAACTCCTTAACAAACACATTAAACAGTCTTTGGTAAAGTTCTTACTGTTTTATATCTCAAACGTAGTGAGATCTGCTTCTTTCACATCTGTTCCTGTAGCGTAGGTCTGTCTGACGCAGCCGAGGGCGGAGATTGAGGCACGCTGACGGGAACGATGGGCGGGGAGGACTATTCTTAAAGGGCCAGTCCAAAAAATAGCAAAAATTTGTTTAGAGCTATAATAGAACGAGTTTAGGCAGCTATAATTAATAATCTGATGGGTATTTTGAGCTGAAACTTTACAGATAAATTCTGCTGACACAAAAGACTTATATTAAATATAAAAAAAGGGGTCATGTATGTGCCCTTTAAGTCAACATGTATCGCTCAAATTCAAAAATCTGGACTTCAGTGGACGTTCGTGCCGCGTTAACCAATCAGGAGCTTGCTCTTGTGGGGGTGTGATTATGACGTTGTGCCTGTTAATGGTGTCCCGGGGGAAAATCCTCCTGCCGACACCGACCACAACTCGTCAAACTGGGCTCGGCTCAGTCGGAAGCACCACTGAAAGCTTCCATCATCCAGTTTAAGTTTCTGGAGGGAGTTTGAACTCACAGAGCTAGGTGTACCTCTGAAAGGATCTAAGTGGACTCGGACACAGCTCCAACCAAACGAATCAACGCTGTTTTTCAGCTTTTATAAAGCACATAAACACAGCTATTCTCTCAATAAAATCCATGTTAGCCATTTAGCAACAAAGCTAAATGTCACTGGACAGACAGAAGCCCTGCCCATCACGCGAACCTGTGTCTGTTGTGAAGTGAATTTGATGCGCGAATGATGGGAGTAAACTTCAAGCATCTATTTACGTGCGAATATCGCGATTTTTATTCACACTTGGCACATCTGGTGTTAACACAGCACTAGACCTACGATGCTGTTGGGAAGTGCGTCCCTAATCATGTACCTCTACAATGTGGTTTACATTAATTTGTAATCAAACCAATCGTTAAAGTTGGCATACATACCAGCTCAACTGCTTTAATTACAAAGTTAACCAAGGGAATGCTGCTATTTCTGGTGTAAAGACTACTTATTTTATTTTTATATTGTATTTTGAAATTGTACAATATACTTAAAACCAGTACCTGCCCAAGCTAACATGTGTAGTCTATTCTTGAGGATTGTGAAGAGTGTGCTGTGCTTTTTTTTTCTTTAATTTTAAATCACTACACTTAGCTTATTGTTTTTTATTTATTTATTTACTACTCTATAGCTTTAATAACACAAAAATCTGTATCAAAAACTGTAAATTTTTTGTTTAAAAAAAAAAAACAGCCTTCAGATTCAGTCATAAAACATAAAAACTGAAGCATCACTACTGAAGGCCCTAAGCTGGACAATTTCCGTGACCCATGGTGCCTTGGCACTGCTGAAATGCATTTGAAAACATGCCTTGAAGTAAGCAGAAAAGATCCAGGGTCAGTTTTTCCCCCTGTTTTGAATTGCTGGTTTGAGAAATCACAGCTGGGAAATGGCAGGCTGAAGTGTTGCTCCATGGGGGCAGGGAAGCAGATGTTAATGTGCTGCTGCTTGGATGATGGGGGTCTGAAAAGAGCTTTTCTCTTTTTTTATTTAGTTTTTTTTTTTTTTTGCCAAATGACAAAGTCTGGCATCTTCCAGAAATCAGGCCAAGGGTGTGTTTTAATATTTGTTGTGAAAATGAAGGACAAGAGTGAAGCACCATGTCCAAAACAACCTGAGACCTTGGTGGACTCTTTGACATTCAGTGGTTCCCATGCAGGAGGTGTCAATTTACACCTTTGTGTGTGAACAGTACATGGTGCTCCCATATGGCAGTCTCTGCCACAGTGCCATCGTTTGGCATATAACATTTCTGATCATGTTTTACTTTGGTAAATAAGAGATGCACAATATATTGGTTTTATCTCTTATTAGCCCTTAGACATGTACTAATACAATGGAATGATCAGTCTAGGCTGGTCCCTTTAACAAACAATTACACCGTGATCAGAATGTTTAGTGTAAGGGTGTGAACCTACGCTGGTCTCACGGTTCGGTTCGGTTACGATTACCATGCCATCGATTCAGTTCAATTCGATATTTCAGTGCATCACGGTGCATTGACAATGCTTTTCATGCATAATTAGATTTTTTTTTTTCTTCACAACACAAGAAAAAAATTATTAAAATCTATAAATATATTAATATTTGTATATTATTTGTAATACGATTTTTTGGAGATTTACTGTTGATCACACAACTGTGTTTACCTGACAAGATGCACATGACAGTCACAGCCATCCCTAATCATGTTTGTGATTTTAATTTCCATTAACTGGTCTAATATAAACACACTTTCAGTTGGATTTTGAATGTTACTCAAAAAAAGCATCTAATTTCTATGCCATTGTGTAAACTCTATTGGCAGGCTGTCTTGAGTCGATGGCAAGCACAAATTGTGGATGAACTGCTAACGACTCGTCTTTGTTGATTCATTCATTGCAGCAATTCTCCACTTTCCAAGCCTTCTTAATGAGGTTTAAAAACCTCCCTCTTAAACCCAGCAGTGCCAAAAGCTTTTCGGGTCCAACATTCTCCGGGCACCTGCTTAAACTTAATATATTGCACGGAAAAAGCATGTAACAATGCTCAAATGCTGGCTAATGATATTAGAGATTTCCTGTAGTCGTAAAGAGGCCGCGGCTTTTCCATTCAAGCAATCGGTTGCCGTTGCTTTAAGAGTGGCAGTTTTGGGTCTTAGCGAGAGTTTGGCTCCTGTCAATATGATGCTTGAGCCTGGGAGCAATTACGGAGCGACCCATTTCACATCACAAATGATTTGTTATTCCAGGTCGGCCAGCACTCAAATGAAAATGAATGGGAGGTTTTTATGAGTCTGGAGTCACAGCGAGGGCACCGCAATTGCAAACGACCATCTCGTCTTTAATGAGGCTGCGGCACCTCAGCCATTCTCAACTGGAGATTCAGGAAAACCCTCATGCAACTGTTAGTGGTTTTTGACAACTTAATGCGACATTTGTTGTATTTAAGCTGCCGGCTTGATTAGCTCAGTAGTCCAGTGATCTGTGATGCGTGGTGACCCTTTGGCTTAGACAGGCGATTGTCTTTAATTTGGGGAACAGATTTCACAGGTCATCCTTAAGCTTGCCCTTTTTTGTTTTGTTGTTGGCTGTCTTTAGGTTTTAATCATGGTTGAGAGCTTTGTTAAGCTTAATGAGAAAGAATGCAGGGAATTAAAATTTGGTCTGTTTTGTTTTATAAATCTGTATATAATAAACCTGTTTATAATACGTTTTTTTTGTTTTTATTGTTTTTTTACAGCTTATTTTGTCTTTACAGAGATCATTTCAGCGGTTTACTATAGAAACAGATGCAGTGTTATAATGGAAATTTATTTTCTTGTTAAGTGATTAACAAGTAGTTAACAAGTAATTAACACATAATTAAATTGTATTTGTTATATTATATTAGATTAGATTAGATTAGATTAGATTAAAAATAATTCTAAAAGTAAAGGGATGGATCCATGCTTTCATGTTGTTGATGCCAATTTTCTGACCCTACCATCCGAATGTGGCAGCAGAAATGGAGACTCATCAGACCAGGTAACATTTTTCCAGTCTTCTATTGTCCAATTTTAGCGAGCCTGTGCAAATTGTAGCCTCTGTTTCCTGTTCTTAGCTGACAGGAGTGGCACCTGGTGTGGTCTTCTGCTGCTGTAGCATATCTGCCTCAAGGTTGGATGTGTTGTACGTTCAGAGATGCCCTTCTGGATACCTCTGTTGTAACAAGTGGTTATTTGAGTTTCTGTTGCCTTTCTATCAGCTCGAACCAGTCTGGCCATTTTCCTGTCTGGTGAATACTCGGACCAGCCTGTCTGGCACCAACAACCATGCCACGTTCAAAGTCACTTAAATTACCTTTCTTCCCCATTCTGATGCTCAGTTTGAACTGCAGCAGACCGTCTTGACCATGTCTACATGCCTAAATGCAATGAGCTGATGCCATATGATTGGCTGATTAGAAATTTGCGTTAACAAGAAGTTAGACACCTATTAAAGTTTACCTAATAAAGTGGCCGATGAGTGTATTTTTAGTCTATTTAATAAAATTATACTGATAACATTTAAATGATGAAAATATGTATTAAAAATACATGATTTATAGTTAATAGTAATTACAAAATTAGTTATGAATATTTTTTTGGGAATGTTCTTTCATGGAAGCGCTGTTTTAAAAACAAAAATCTAAAATATTATGCTATGCTCTGGATTTGGCTCTACTTAAAACACTGCAGATTATTATTATTACTTTACAGTGTTTGCATTAGAAACACGCACTCTTTTGTGTCAATTCCGAGCTGATTATATCTTCAGCAGCATAAGTCCCTGTTAATAATTTCTGGGTTACCTTCATATTTGATCAGCATGAAGGGGATTTATGGCTTGAGCAGTGTGGTTTTGGCCTCAGCTGAACCCCGTGCAGGTGGTCCGCTGTAAAGGGGGATTGTTTATGCTGCAGGTACTCCTGACGTATATCATACTGTGAAATCTGCGGGTCACATATAAGATCGTAATCTGAGACAAAGTGGAATTTTCTTCCCACAATCCTTCACTGCTGCCATGCTTATGGAGAAGTTCATTGTATGCATTACGGGAAGTGAAGCACATTAAATCTTTTTGTGTAGACAGTATCAAATTTTCTTATTGTAATAATTAAAGCTTTTATGGTGATATTTTTTATTATCACAATGTTGACATGCAAGAGAGTGTTAAATGAACATTTCTGAGTGTATTGCTTTATTGTTTATATAGTGGATTTTCAGAGTAAGCAAATGTTTCAAACTGGTCAAGTTACAAAAGAATTATGGTAGGTAACACTTTACAATAAGGTCTCATTAGTCGGGTTTTCATCTAAACATCAGGGTGTCTGCAGGGTCTTAAACTCTAAACACGTCTTAAATTTCCAAAACACTATTTTAGGCCTTAAAGTCTTAAATTCACTAAAATATAAATTAAATTATTATTATTATTATTATTGTTGTTGTTGTTGTTGTTGTTGTTGTTGTTGTTGTTGTTGTTGTTGTTGTTGTTGTTGTATTATTATTATTATTATTAATTATTATAATTTAAATTATTTCAAACGTGTCATCATTTTCTTATGTCCACATAAAGATACCCAATAGGTTTTATTGCAAAGAGAGACGATTCACAACAGCTGTTCACACATTTTCAGCTAATTTTCCAAATTGAACGGCCTAATAAAATAAAATAAAAATGTAAACAATTACACAATTCCTTATGATAATAACATTAAATCCCCTTATGTTTATACAAAACATTTACAGAAGAAAGGTAGAGCGGACAGATTGATAAATAGGCATGAAACTAAAGGTTTTATAGTTGAAACGCATTCGGTTGAATTGAAGTTTTATATTCAATTCATTTGAACTAAAAGTCAACAAATATGTACTTTTACTTAATCACACAGGATGTAATTTTCTCCACAATATTACTTTTAACAATGTTAAACTTGTCGTTTATTTAAGAAATGGGTAACGCTTTATTTTGATGGTCCATTTGAGTATTAGTGGACTGCTTAATGTCTGCATAATATCTGTTGATACAGACATTCAACAGACATTTAACTGACTAAAAGAAACTTTGCAAGTACATGTCAACTTACACTAACCCTACCCCTAACCCCAACCTAACAGTCTACTTATAATCTAATGAGAATAAATTGCAATGTAACTTAAATTCAACAAATGAACCATCGAAAGAAAGTGTGACCAAGAAATGTCATGTTGAAAATAAGTGTATGTATACGACTAGAGTTTGCTTGTTTTTTTTTGTTTTTGTTTTGTTTTTAATATGTGACTAAAAAATAGCTAAATTTGAATGTTTTGATGAGGCAAGTCCAAATTAGCCCTGTAAAAGTCTGAAATATCATTCGTGATTGTCTTAAAAGGTCTTAAAAATGTCTGAAATGTGACTTGATGAAATCTGCAGAAACCCTCAACATGAAGCTAATCTTTTCAAAGTTTGTAAAAAAAGTAACAAAGTCACCAAGGTGAGTTTGCGTCAAGTTGTTGAGCAGCTCACTGTAGTATTGGTAACCTAGTAACCAACCGTAAACAATGCAAGCATAATGGAGTCACATCTGTGTAGTGTTCGTTAAATCAGTTTATTCGTCAAATGAGTTTCCATCTCCTATTATTTGCATTAACCTTTTTAACACAAGTCTAAAACCAACTCAAGTGAAGGTAAACACTTTTTTTGCGAATTAAAGGATTTTAATTTGAAATTTAGTGTTTACTTTTTAGAGTACACTTGAAATTAAAACTAACCATAGTAATTTTGTTAGCTCTCATTGCTAGGTTAGTCATTAACAAAAAAGAAAGTTTGCTTTTAATCGAAAATTAAAACCTGAAAATGCTTTTTTCAGTTAAACTGTCAGATTATGATGTGATAGACAGACATAGATGTGATTTTCATGTATGGGCTTGGTTAACATCCTTAACCACGCCCTTCCAAGTGTGCATTTTTACAGCGTCTGACAACAAACAGAAATGTTGAGGAGGGGGTGTCTGTTAGGTTGTAATAACTCTCCCCAAACCCTTTTCCAGATTTTTCTGAATGAAATACTTACTTTACTACGTCCAACCAGCTTGCATTTAGAAAAAAAACCAAAACAAAAAGACAATCCCCGCCCACTGTTTTCTCATTTAATGTTTTGTTTCTCTAGAAACTGTGCCACAATACCTAAAAAAAAAAAAAAAAAAAGGTTGTACCTTCCGGTTCATGTGAACTCATTTCTCATGTGATACTAAAGGGTTCTGGAAACCCAGCTAATTGTAACTAATGCATTATCTACCATCAACAATAAGGAAATGATACAATAATATCAGGAGTTATTTCGATGTTAGTGCACCAGACCTCACTTAAATGTGGTGTTTTCACATACTTTCAAATGTAGCAACAGCACAGTCATTTATCACATGATGCAAACAGCTGTCTGAACGCATAATAATTTTCGACTTCAGAAATACGTCAGTTGAATCATTAGGGGTGCAAAGATATTTAATGAAATCGAGAATGAGATTTTATTTTTTTATTTATTTTATTCTTTTGCATAGCTTGTCTGTGAATTTTGCCTCTGTGTAGTAAACGGTCTGAAAGCAGCTGCTAGAGAGTTAGCAAATTACAGAGCTGACTTTACTTACAAAATGCGGAAATCTCGTTCGATTAATTAATGTCCATTATATGTTCTCATGCTAACTTAATATATTATAATGACTTAATTTTTTAAATCTTACAAACTGTTTTAAGTCAGTTTATTGCAATGCAACCTAAAATGACTTGTAAGGCTAATTGGAATAATCTTAAAAATGGAAAGCAAACACAATTATTTTGATAAATATAGCTTTCTCTTTCAATATTCTTCTTTTCTTAATTCTTTCTTTCCGTTTTTCCCACTTATAATTTGGCTCTGTGTCTTCCGGCCGGCACTCGTTATGACCCAGTCTCAGTGAAAGGGCAAATGCATTCTGACTGGCATTGTTTTATAATTGGCATGCTGTGTGTCTTTCTGTGCATGTGTGTATGCGAAAGGCGAATGAAAAAAACAAAAGTTGGTCTTTTCCAATAAAAGTGTGCAGTTGATTGTGAGTTCTGGCTTTGCTGTAGCTGTTGGCTGAGTTCCTGTTGGAGGTCAATGAGTGTATTGTGCACTTCACTCGTACAGTCTGTCTGCCCCCCCCCCCCACCCACCCACCCAATCCCTCTGTAAAATGACCTTTTCATCTTAAAGCAAAAGATCTAGAGCCGAGATAAAGACCAGACAGACTTCAGGTTCAGTTCTGTTTTCCCGTTAGTTAAGGTGGATCTACTTTGACCTACATCTAACTTTTTAGTTATTCATTATTCATTCATTCATTATTTTTTTGACATTTGGTAACACTTTATTTCAATGGTCCATTTGAGTATTAGTAGACTGTCTACTTAATATCTGTTGATACAGACATTCAACAATTCAATTTCAATTCAATTCAATTCATCTTTATTTGTGTAACGCTTTTACAATGTAGATTGTGTCAAAGCAGCTTCACATACATTATAAAAAATTGAAATGGTGTCAGTCCAGTTTTCAGTGTTGAAGTTCATTTTAGTTCAGTTCAGTGTAGTTTAATATTCATTGCTGAGAGTCCAAACACTGAAGAGTAATCCATCGATTCAACAGACATTTAACTGACAATAAGAAACTTTGCAAGTACATGTCAACTTACACTAACCCTACCCCCAACCTAACAGTCTACTTGCAGTATAATCTAATGAGAATTTGTTGACATGTAACTTGAATTCAACAAACGGACCATCAATATAAAGTGTGACCTTACATTTTCTTAATTTATTTTTTATTTTACATTTTATCTTTATATTCTTTTTTTTTTTTTTTTTTTTTTTTAGATTTATTTATTTTACATTTTGTCTTTAGATTTGATTATTTATTTATTTTCCATTTTATCTTTATATATATTTGTTACTTATTTATTTATATTTTACAGTTTGGTCTTGTAATTTTATGCAGTTATTTCATAAAACTGTAATGCAACTTGTGTCCAAGAATAAAAGAAGCATTTTTAAAGAAGAAATCAACCTAAATGTCAATATTTATGCCAGTTAAAAAAAAAATTAAAAAAAAACTATTTAGGCTTATTTACAACAATAATTATTTGATGGCATTTCAAGACTTCAAAAAATTTAACTAAATTTAATTTCAAATACCAAGTACCACAAATACACAAAATTACATGTAGTTTTTAATAAAAATAATAATTAAAGTATTTAATGGTGTTGCTTCTTTCATTTTGCCTATGGTTGGTTCTTTGTTTTCCAGAATTAATTGAAAAATTATACTTATAAGAGGCAGCTTACTTGCATGTTATATGCTTTGTATGCTTAAAAAGGCTTTTTTTTTCTTGAAACTTCCTTTGATGAGGATTTGGCAGCTGCTTTGGCAAGCTTTTCTGAGCTCCTGAAATAAACTGAAACAAATTTTGTTTTGATCTGAGTTTGTCTGAAATGACATCACGGTTTATTATTTGATTTTGCTTTAAGTGTATCTTGGCCTTTTAGATGTGGCTATATGCATGTGGTAGTTCCACATTTTCAGCTAGGACTCCAGTCAGAACTCATCTATATGCCATGCTGCATGCCAAACTCACACTGTTGGCTGAGCCAGAAGTTGATCTATTGGGCAGATGGGGTCAAAATGACTATTTTCATCCGAGACTTGCAGACAAATTAGAGAAGGGCAAAAATGACTTTAGAAGATGATAGAATCATTATTTAATTTTAATGTCAAGATTAGTATGTGTATTAGTAAATTTTATTATTACTTTAAATTCCTTTAGTGGTGATGTTTAAATGGCAAAGTGTACTTTTTGAGCTTTTATAAGTCAAGATGTTAACTTTATATCCTTTTAAATGTTATGTTTTGTTTAACATTTCATTTGGACTTTCCATTTTTAAAAAAGCCAGTATGGTTCATTTACAGAGATATCGCAATATGGCTCTAAAAGTAAATAGTTACATTTACATTTATTTTTGAGAATAAAAGAAGCACTTTAAACTTAGCAGAAAGCATCAATATATACAGTTGAAAAGCAGTTTTTTTATTTTTTTTTAAAACATTTTAAGGTCAAAATTATTAGCCCCTTTAAGCAATTTAATTTTTCAATTGTCTACAGAACAAACCATCGTTATGCAACAACTTGCCTAATTACCCTAACCTGCCTAGTTACCCTAATTAATCTAGTTAAGCATTTAAATGTCACTTTAAGCTGTATAGAAGTGTCTTGAAAAATATCTTGTAACATATTCTGTACTGTCATCATGGCAAAGATTAAAGAAATCGGTTATTAGAAATGAGTAATTAAAACTATTCTGTTTACAAATGTGTTGAAAAAAATCTTCTCTCCATTAAACAGAAATTGGGGGAAAAAATAAACAGGGGGCTAATAATTCATTGAAGCTAATAATTCTTGAACTGAAGATGGCTTGACACGACTAATTTATTATTTTATTTATTACTGGTTCCTTGTAACCGAGTGTTTATTAGAAAGTGTCTGGTGCGAATGTGTCTGGTGTCATCACGTATTTTTTAAAAATGGCCAGATACCAGCCGTTAGTTTGGCAGGTCATTCCATCAGGACGAAACATTTAAAAGTTAAGGTCCCTGTGATATTTAATTTTATTATTTATTTATATTTTATTATCAGAATTCTTCAAAATTGCATTAACAGTTACATTTAACACACTTTCATTATCAAAAACAAAATGTGGAACCTAGAAATGTATCCTGTTTCCCTTCATCTATAGAACATACCTGTCAAAAGGTAAAATTAAATGACATTGACGTTCCTAAAAAACATTTAAAACCGCCCACACAGATGATTCATCAATCATTGTCAAATTGATTCATGTGCAGGGTTTGCTACACAGAGCCATAGTTAACTCAAAAGGTATGCGAACAGCTTTCATTACCACAGAACTAATATCTTGATTTCATTATCAAACGATTATATTAATTACACTTCTGAATGCAATTTGTATTGCTTGTGAGAGTGTGTGGGTGTGTAGTAAATGCTGCTGTATCTGAATGCATGTGCTGGAGACATACTAGAAGCGGATTTACTGAAAAAATACTCATGAAAATCACCCTATAGTTAATCACTTGTGTCTTCCAAAACATGCAGTATGAAATGTTTATAAATGGTTACATTTTCATTCCAAAATGCGAGACTTTCAGGTTTATCCTTAGCTGAAGTTTTTTACGAACTTGGTGGGCCTGTAACTGCGGAAATTAAAAAGATTGTATTCTTTTAGATTGTGGTTCATAACAACAACAGTAACAAAAAAAAATGAAAGTAAACGGACACAGAGTGACTCCAAAGTGTTTTGATCAATAACAACAACAGTCATTTGAATTGCTAATAGTTGTAATTGTTCACTGCCAGTGTCTTTGTGGGACTGAATGAATTCAGCACCCTAAACAGGCACTTTTTAAAGGGAGCGTAACTGAACGTGGCCTGGCCAGGCCATCAATCTGTGATATGTTTGTGTAGCGGATGTTGTTTTGGGATCTGGTGACCTGAGGATGGAGGTCAGTCGTCGTCTCGCCGCTAAAGAGTCGTCGCACAGCCTCAGGGCGAAAAGAGGCACGACGCTACGTAACATTAGCATGCAGATTGTTGTTGAGCTTTGTCAGTAGGAGTGCGTTTCCATTGAGAGCAGCGAAGGGAACATAACAAGAGCATCTTGAGTCTTTCTCTGAAGGAGCCCTGGGTTTTACAAGTTCATCTGAAGAAAGGGGGGAGGATTTGTTCAAGGCGATGTTTTTGAGTCGCTGTGTACACATTGTAAAGAACACAAAGCGTAATTGGAATTTTCATTTTTAAAAATACTGTTTATGCTTTTTTGAATACTTCTTATTCATATTTTACTGGTCTACTTAATGAAGATGGCTAGTAATTTCTTAATGAAAAACAAATATTAGAAATATTTTTTTCATGTTTTTAAGCTTTACAATAAAGTGTCAGTTGTTAAGATTAGAGTAAAAGTCATTAGTTAACATGAACTGATAATGAACAATATTTATATGACATTAAAAGATATTACATTGTATTAATGTTAATTATTTACTTAAGATTAACAAAAAAAGGTCAAATTTTTATTACTGTATTACAGAAAAACCATTGCCCTTTTTATTAATACTTGTAAAAATATGACATTGCTATATTTAGTTTTTCTGTGGTTATATATTGTGATATAAATACAGTTTCACCATGTAGTTTGAAGAACTCTATTTGAAGAGTATTCATTCATTTAGACTGATTTGGAATAATTCTGCAGGGGAGAATATCATAAAATATAGAAAAATTAAAATTAAGTGAAATATATAGTGTTTTCTCGATAGTCTAACAGTATTCAGGTAATGATATCGAAAAATCAAAAGTAAATTAACACTATAGTCTTCACTGTATAAATAATCCAATGCTATATAACCTAAACGGTACTTAAAGTTATAGTAATTTTTCTTATTTTTTCTTACTATTTTTATTTTTATTTTTAGTAATGTTAGTCTTCATTTAAAGTAAACCTTCTAATCTAGTGAAACTGGCTAACAAAGAATTAGATTTTATTTGTCTTTTTTTATTGTATGTTTATCTATCTATTTGTGTTTATTTGTTTTTATTTAAGTATTTGACTTCTTCAATCAAGCAACACAAAAGTTTTTTTTTTAATTTGATTTCTTTTTTATTAGTTTACTTTAATTTTATTACAGGTCAATTGAATGGTTTCATTAGATCAAACCATAGTAACTCTACAGTAAACTGTAACATGAACATTGTTACTTTCCAAAGAGATTTCATTAGTTAACACAAACTAACAGGTGAACTACATCTACGGGATTTCCAGTGATAATCTTTATTCGCATTTTAGCATAATGGTGTAATTGTAGTTTTAAAATATTAATTAGATTTTTTTTAATTTTGTTTTTTGAAAAAAAAAAAATTCTCATTGTCATTAGTATTTTTATTTTATTTCTTAACCCTCTACCGCATGGTGTTGCCAGATGGCGACATGATATTTATGTTAATTTCCCTGCCGGTTCCTTTAAGACCAACGTTCTAATTTTTTTGTTGTTGTTGTACAGACCTTTGTGTAGCCAATGATGTGCTTTGGCTAAGTCACATGACATGCAGGGTTTTTCTGTAGCGTGATTTCTGGCAGACTGGCTTTTATTGTGAGTAGTTGCTGAATGCAAACGTCAATAAAAACAAAGGATTAAATTATGTCAGATCCACAAAAAAATCTGAATCATCACCTCCAATAAGTTATGATGACATTCACAACTCAATTTTTTTTAATCAAATTTTTTTTTTTTTGTAAATTGATCAAATGTATGTGAAATAGTGGAATGTGCAATATTCAGGTAATGATATCAAAAATGTCTAAGTTAGATCCACTATGCCACTACCACCACCATCTCCCAGGACCTGAAGTAGGACACTCACATTGACTCCATTGTCAAAAAAGCTCAACAAAGGCTGTACTTTCTTTGCCAGCTGAGGAAGTTCAACCTCCCAAAGGAGCTGCTGAAATAGTTCTACACCTCCATCATTGAATCAGTCATCTGCACTTCAATAACTGTCTGGTTTAGCTCAGCTACCAAATCTGACCTTCGAAGACTACGTCGAATAGTTTGGACTGCTGAGCGAATCATTAGTACAACCCTCCCAACTCTCCAAGAACTGTACTTATCCAGAGCGAGCAGAAGGGCTGTCAAAATCACTCTGGACCCCTCACATCCAGCACACTGCCTCTTTGAACTGTTACCTTCTGGTCGTCGCTACAGAGCACTGCGCACCAGAACAGCCCGACACAGAAACAGTTTCTCCCCTCAGGCAATCCATCTCATAAACACTTGATGATGATAATCGTGGAACCAACATCACTATTTGCAATACACTTTTTACACACACATACACTGATTTAACAACACATTTTACGTGCCAATTTGCACATAACAGCTGCACATATAATGTTGTATATAGTAATACACCTGTATATACACTTGTCAATTTGTATATCTGCATTTAACACTTGCTTCTATTTTTTGAATATATTTATTATCTGTTTTTGTCCTGTCTCTGTAATTCTGTTGCACTGTAGAAGTTCTGTCACGAAAACAAATTCCTCGTATGTGTGAACCTACCTGGCAATAAAGCTCTTTCTGATTCTGATATGGCAACATATCATAGAGCACATTAAAGAATTTTTTTTTATTTTTTTTACAGCACGTCAAGTTAAGCCCTTCTAAGAAAAGAAAAACAGTCAAATATTTTTTATAGATCTATCATAATGCGTGCAGTAGAGAGTTAAATAATTTCTTATATTTTATATTTCTTATAATTTTTCTAGAAACAAAAATTATATGAATCTTATGATTTTACTATAATACCCCTGCTGCGAACTTGAACATGAACTTTCCTGCCATTTTGAACATTAACTGCACATGAGAAATGCTGTATAAAAATAATACTTATTGTTAGTTGATGTCAGATTAGACATTATCGAAAAGCGTCAACCGATCTTAGGTTAATAATCAAACAAAAGCTGCCGAGTGACACGATTCATTTTAACCATGACTTAATTTGACATAATAGTCCATTTCGTTCAATCAAAGAGCTCAAGGAAAGAGCTGCCTCCTCTTCTTATATCTCCGCAGGTGTCCGCGCGTCCATTAACGCTCAACAGTACATGTTGACTAATTGGCGCTGCTGTTAAGAAGCACTTTTGGGATTTAGAGAGCGAGACAAACAAGTGTCCCCATGGGTCGTCACCTGACCTAAACTACCGCCTGTTTATCCTGAAACCACTAATTGGGACCAAGCCTGATGTTTTGTCTTTTGTACCTTTAAGTGGGTGTAGAAGAAAGAGAAAGAGCCTGTTTTTTTCTGAATGAAGATGAAGAAATTGGCTGTAAAACGAAAGTGTAAGCCTAGATAATTTATTCACTGAGGAGTTTTACTGTTTTAAAATGACGACTGTGATTAGTGTAAATAAATCCAGAAGGGCTTCGCAGGAGTTTATTTTGATAAATGCTGTGTCTTGGTAAAGGCTGTAAATAAAAAAGATGGAAATTTGTTGCTGTAATTCTGCACAAAGGATTTGCCTATAGAGATGAATAAATAATTCAGTTAAGCAGGGACAGTGTGTCACACATTACAGCTCATTTAAAGCAAATGTTAATAAGTCCCTGTGAGAGGCTATGTTTTTTTAAGAGCGCCATCCTGAGACATGGTGGAGTTTTACTGCAGCGCTTCGCTGTGTATATTAGGGATGGAAGAAAACTGAATGGAAAAATACGGAACTATTTTATTCTCTTGTCACGGTTTGAGACACACGTGTATTGTTTGGGTCACATGGCCACCCACTGTATTTTATTATTGTATGTTGGTAGTGGTGTAACAGATCACAAATCACCAGCTCGGATCACACTACGGTTTTTGAGTCACAGATCTGACCATTTTTCAGATCAGCAAAAAAAGGGTCAAATGTAATTTTCTTTCCAATTATACAAAAAATACTGCAAAAACTATTGGTTTACACAAACATAACTTAGAACCTGTAACTTTAATAAAAATAAAAATCAAGAAAGATTTCCCAGTGATGGGTTGCAGCTGAAAGGGCATCCATTGTGTAAAACAAACGCTGGATAAGTTGGCAGTTCATTCCGCTGTGGCGACCCCGGATTAATAAAGGGACTAAGCCGAAAAGAAAATGAATGAATAAAAATCAGGAAAGATAATGTTGCTGATAATGCTAAATATAGAAATCTAACATCTTGTACAATGGATTATATCTATTTTTAATTAATGATTCAACAAAAACTTTGTTTCATTATAGGTGAATCATTTTTGAAAACCCATTCATATTTTACAGGGAAGCTGAAAGGCTTTCATACAGATGATTTGAATGACGCGGAAGGCGATCTCTAACATTGTAACATTAGAAATGTTGGATTAGCCGAAGTTCAAAAAATGTATTAATCCGCGGGTCACGTGCGTTCCGAACTGTGGGTTGTGGTCCATACGGATCATCCTTGATTCGTTACACCCCTATTATTTGGCATGGAAGTTTTTGGAGTCTTTTACTGGAATATGTGTATATCCTACACTATCGCTAACTGTCTATGGCTGCACACTATATCATTTCAGCATCGATATTGCAATGTGATCATTCACAATAGACACATTTCAAGATATGCAATGTTGAGTCTGGATTAAGTTTATCATTTGCATGTGTTTTTGAGGCCTATGACTATATGAGCATTTTAAAAGCATTCATGCCTGATAAATTGTACCTTTTGTAACTTCAGTAACAATTAATTTGATTGAATTATTCATGAAATGAAGACTTTACAGTACTGTTTTACATTTGATTATTCAGGTACTGTATACCTGCACTGTGAACAACAATTTTCTGTAGAATCTATGGTAACGTACTGGGAGCAGTTCGCTAGCAACTTACTGTAAATCAGTTACAGCAAGAACAATGTATTTATATGCACAGTGCCATTGATCTCGTTCTATATTTATTTACGGTATTGTATATCTTTACTGTAAAATATAGAGTAATTTTTTACAATTTTAAAATACAGTAACATACTGCATAGCTGCCCTACAGACATTGACATTGTGAATATCGTGAATACCCCAAATCACTGTTTATTTCACTGGTATTTTTTTCTTTAGTGTATTTATCGGTTTATCCAAGTTGAACAAAGTGACTTTTATTGACGTTATTAGTAAGACAAGTCATCATATGAAGTGGATCAACGCTTTCAGCAAAACAAAAAATGTAAATTGAACAATATCTCCTTGTCTTAGGATAACTTGTATTTATTTTTAAGTATATATCGATTCGCTTCAAATGATGTCTACCATTGTTTGAAAATATATATTGCCTGTGTTGGTTATGTAAATTATGGTACACAACAGCCTATTTTACTGGCTAATAATTTTTAGTTTTAATTTTTACATTTCAGCCAACTTTAAAGAAATAAGACTTTCTTTTAGAAGAAACATGTAATGCTGTAGGAACTACTGTAAAAAAAATGCCCTTGCTCTATTGAAAATTGGCTGGGAAATATTTGAAAAAGTAAGTTCACGTTTGTCCTTAACTGCCTATGCACTTTCTCATAGAATATAATGTTTTGAACTACACTGTAAAACCCAACAGTCAACTTTATCAAATGAAATGAGTGTAGTTAACTCAAAACTTACAGTAAGTTCATTCTACTCATTAGAAAAGAGTTTTGAACTCTGTGTTGAAGGTAATGAGTTATTAAATACCTCATTACTAGGGCCACACGGAATCTGTGCGCGCAGAATTCCGCAGATTTCCGCAGATTTTTAGCCCATCGTTGATTCTGTTTATTTACTGCTGTAAATGTGTGTAAATGTATATTTAATCAGTTTTCAAATTAATTTCAGTGATATTATTGACTAATATAAAAAATATTCATGTGATTTATTTACAATACAGTTTGTAAAGTACTATTTTCTGTGTTTTAGTAGATATGTTAAATGAGAGACTTGCTTTGTTTACCAAATAAAGTGGATCTAATTAGATTTGCATTGTAAACATTAAATAAAAGTTAAAAAGGTATTACTTTTATTTCATATATTAAGATTTTAGTTATGATACTCCCAAAATCATTCCGCATAAATCCACAGATTTTTAACAAAATACTCCGCAGAAATAGCAAAAAAATGTCCGCAGATTCCGTCTGGCCCTACTCATTACTTTAACTTAAATAGAGTGAGTTCACAGTACTCGAATAGATTTGTTTTTAACTCAAATGGTTTGTAGCAGTCGGTTTCCTCAAACGGTTTGAGTTGCCTTAACTTATTAGGTATTACAGAACTCAGTTGGTTTGAGTTCTCATTTATTGGGTTTTACTTTGCTCGAATTGCTTCGTTTACTTAAATGGAGTAAGTTCACAGTACTCATATAGATTAGTTTTTAACTTAAATGCTTTGTTGGAATCAGTTTCCTCAATTGGTTTGAGTTACCTTATCTTTTTGGCTTTTACAGTGTACTAAAATGACAAAACACTTTAATTTTATTAAATGCATCAAATTCTTAAATATCATTTGCTTTAAACCCAACCGCTCATTTATGTTTTGTCTTTCAGCCAGTTGTCAACTAATTAAGATCCTTATTAATGGAAAAAAATATATTGTTGATAATGTAAAAACTCATTAGTATTTGCTTTTCCATCTGAAACCTAAAGAAAATGTGTTGTTATTTGCAGGCACTGGTTTAAAGATTTTATTCATTAAGTCTAAAAACCGTTGACATCTAAATACATGTGATTATATTCTCAATATAGCACACCTTTTTGCATCTTATTGCTGAAAGTAATAATGGTTTTCATGCTCAAGTTAAACCCAGTCTCTCTTTTCCTTTTTTTGCAGTGTGCAAAGATCCACCATATAAAGTTGAAGAGTCTGGATACGCTGGCTTTATCTTGCCTATTGAAGTTTACTTTAAGAATAAGGTACTTTTGTTTTTCCTCTCTTGTGAATTATTGTCTGTATTAACCTGTGTTTGAACCGGTATGTAACCTAAAACCCATCCAGACATCATTGTGACATGGGCGAATGTAATATTCCTGTCACTAGGAAGAACCAAAAAAAGTGCGCTTCGACTACGATCTGTTCCTGCATCTGGAGGGTCACCCGCCTGTCAATCACCTACGCTGTGAAAAACTCACCTTCAACAACCCCACGGAAGAGTTTCGCAGGAAGCTGCTCAAGGCCGGAGGGGTGAGTGTTCGTTAATACAGCTTTAATGCAAGCTTACAAGATTGATTAGAATAATAAAGATGAGGGGAAGCTTCACTGCGCTGAATAAACCGCTTTTATGGGTCATTTAATGCTGTGTTTCTCAACCATGTTCCTGGAGGACCACCAACACTGCATGTTTTGCATGTCTCTTTTGTCTGTCACACCCATCGCAGGTCTTTCAGACTTTACAAACGAGCTGATGATCTGAATCAGGTGTGTTTGGTTAAAAAGACCTGGAAAATGTGCAGAGCTGGTGGTCATCCAGGAACGTGGTTGAGAAACACTGATTCAATACAATCTTTAAGATGATTATGGGCATCTGTATAGTTTTGTATTATTTTAATCAAGTTTCAATTATTTATATCAAATTTACATGACAGTTTTCAATATTTATTTTAAAATGTTTTTAGTATTTTTCATCTGAACATTTTGTTATTTTTAACTAATATTTGGTAATATACTTTAATCCGAATATCATTATTTAATTACACTTTTAAGATTTTTATTCATTTGTTTTACATTTTTTTAATTAATTGCAATATTTTTAATGATGTAAATAAAAGTTTATTTGTTGATCAGTACTCATTCATTCATTCATTTTCTTTTCGGCTTAGTCCCTTTATTAATCCGGGGTCGCCACAGCGGAATGAACCGCCAACTTATCCGGCATTTGTTTTACGCAGCGGATGCCCTTCCAGCCACAACCCATCTCTGGGAAACACATTCATACATTCTCATTCACACACATACACTATGGACAATTTAGCCTACCCAATTCACCTATACCACATGTCTTTGGACTGTGGGGGAAACCGGAGCACCTGGAGGAAACCCACGCAACCACGGGGAGAACATGCAAACTCCACACAGAAATGCCAACTGGCCCAACCGGGACCTGCCCCAACCGGGGATCGAACCAGCGACCTTCTTGCTGTGAGGCGAACGTGCTACTCACGCGCCACCGTGGCGCCCCGTTGATCAGTACTATTATTATTTAATATTTATTTTAACAAATGTAATATTATTATAATATATTTTTTCTGATTGTGGTTATTTATCATAATTAAAAATGTTAATATTATTTGTCATAATTATAAAGACTTATATTTAACAATAGTAATAATAACAATAATAATAATAATAATAATAATAATAATAATAATAATAACAATAATAATAATAATAATAATAAACATAATAAAAAATAAAATAACGTATAATAATACTTACTATTGTTGTTGTTGTTGCTATATTATATAGTAATATTCATATTATCATTAACACTGTATTACTATTACTATTGTTATTTATATATTTTTCATAATTTATATATTATTTATTAATTTTAATATTTAGATTTTTTTTCTGTTTTTACTTGTTTGAAAACCTCAATTTGTTTAATCAAAAAATGTATTGCTGGATATCTAGCATGCTTGCCATTTAAACATTCAGTTTGCGTTGATTTAAAAACATGCTTATTTATAAGAGAAGTCAGCGGTGCTTTTAATGCCTTGTTAAATAAATGACACTCCAATGGCAGATCAGCAAAAAATAGTATATCCAACAATAAGAATATTTCTAGTGATTTCTTTTCTTTTCTTTTTAATGATCTGAGTCACATGACTTCTATAATTAGCTCCAGAGTCAGTGTGCATATTCACTAAAAATGATTGAGAAGATTATTTCATAAGCGTTGCACACATGGCTCATTAGCTGGAATCTTCTAAACCTCATAGATGCTCAAACAAGGGAAGTGACTAGTTAACCCCGTGTGGTTTTAAAATCTTGGCTTCGTTCACAGGTGAAAAATGCAAGGATGTCCCTGGTTGCTTGTCTGTGCTCGTCCTAACAAACAGTCCTCTAGGGACGAAAGCCATTGTCAGGCAATCAGTCCTAATGGAATTACTGTTCCCATCAACGAGACAATAAGTAACTTTACGGCATTTGATCGAACTAGTCTTTACACGACCGCCTGTCACTGCAGGAAACCCGAGTTGTGTTTGGACACCAGCCACACACTTTTATGAATCAACTGCTTTGTATTTGAACACTCTGTTGATCTTGGATGTATTTTGATGTTTCAACAGCACTTGAAAGCACGTTAGCATAGAACGCTTTTCCCCTTTAAGGGAGGGGTTGCCATAATTTTCACTACCTTACAACTATACTTCAGAACCACAACACTCCAGGTCAGACCTCATTCAGCTCTTACAACTCTGACACACTCTTATTATTTATTAATAATATATACCTTCAAGCCTGACATTATTCATACCTCTGGCAAATTCTGAAAAGTTTTGTTCAAATGTAAATAAAAGCTGCATATATTGGATACTTATCTCTCTCTATATATCTATTAACTATATATATTAACTATATCATGCTATACTATATTTCTGTAATTTAACAGCTGTTATTTTACGTTTTGTTTTTTTCCGGCACCCTAGCTGCCGGAAATAAACCGTAAAATTACTGTTTTTTTGTATGTTTAGAAATGTGTTAAAAAATCTTCGTTCTGTTAAGAAATTGGGGGGGGGGGGGGGAAATAAACGGGGGCTAAAAATTCAGGAGAGCTAATATTTCTGACATCAACTGTACATACATGTATAGTAAAACACGAATGGGAGGAGGATGGAAGAAGGAATAAAAAACACTATTACTGGCACAGAATCAAGGATTAATGTGATATGTGTTTGTGTATGTGTCACTATTATTATTTTTTTCTTTCGTATTATTACAATGGTTATTAGATAATGATGATGATGCTGATTATTATCATTATCATCATTGTTGTCATCATTACAGAATATTAGCTTTATCATCACCAGTATTGTTATTGTTTTTGTTAGTATTTATTAGTAATATTATAATTTATTATTATTATTGTTATTATTAACATCATTATTAATATTATGATGATGATAATGACGATGATGAATGCCAAATACTTATTAAATACTACTGATATTTTTCTGATTGTCATTGTGGTTTATGCACATTCCTGTTAATTCCATTTCAGTTCTATTGGTGTTTATGTGTTCTGTGTTTTGCTGTATGTTGTATGTTTTGCACTTTTTTTTTTAGTTAAAAAAAAAGTAAAAAATAAAGAGACTGTTTATGCACAAATGAAAATAGTATCATTTACTCACCCTTAAGTGGTTACAAACTTTCTGGAGTTTTTTTCTTCTTCTGTTAAACACAAAAGAAGATACTTTGAAAAATGTTGTAAGCCGGTAACCACTTAACATCCTTAGTATTCTGTAAAAAACTCTGTTAATCAACAGTTTCCGTATTTCGTGATTCACAACGTGTTTTCTATTTATTTACAGTTGTGAATTGCATTATAGGACCTTGATCACTGCTCTGTTGACTTTTTTAATGTTGAAAATTCAACTGTACAGTTTAGCAAAGTGACTTATTGACATTTTGAAATAATGTGTAAGAAATAACAAATAGAGGAACAGAATGTCCTGGCAGTTTATTACAAGATTGTTGTAGTGTAATATACAACACCAACCCAGACAATATATCACTTTAAACTACTAGAAATGTTAATAAAAATCGCTTTTTTAAACTTTTCAAGGTTAAAAGTTGTTAAAAGAAAGATCAAGATCCCATAATGCACTTCAAAATCATAAATAAATGGGTGGAAAATAAAAACATGAATCACAAAATACAGAAAACTGCTCATTTACAGATATTTTTAGTATATGTCAACTATTGAAGTCAGTGTCTAACAGTTGCAGCAACATATCTGTTTTTGTGTGTGTTCAACAGGAAAAAAAAAGAAACTCAAACAGTTTTAGAGCAAGTGAAGGCTGAGTAAATGTTGCCAGAATTTTCATTTTGGGTGAACTAACCCTTTAAGACTTAAGATTTAAAGAAGCGATTATTCACTGTAGTTTCAGCTCGGCGTCTCTCACCTCGTTCCAGTAATTCAGATATTTTACGGCTGGGGTTTGACACACCGTCTCCCTTGGTGCTTGTCTGGCTTACAGATGAGGCATGGCAGGAATCGACACAGTTTATTGGCAAACGGGCAGTTGTGCGGGAAGTTGTTTTAATTAAGAGAAAACCATTCGCTAGGGCAATATCAATTTAGCGAGGTGGTGACTGAGAAAAGGTCCTTTCCAATTTACCTGATTGTTTTGGCTGTTGAAAGGCATTTTGTCATTACATCAGGCCAAGGAGTTAAGCAGAGTGCTTTTTTGCCAAAAATGTGTGCTCCGGTGTTTCTCTATGTGTGTATGTGGTGGTTAGTGTTGATTCATAGATCATTTTTAGATGGTAAATTTCTATACTTTGTCCTTCACAGCAACGGGATCCTCACAAAAGATCTTCAGAGGACTCAAAGGTAAGCATAAACTCCATTTTTTAGTGTTTTTCTGCATTAGTGGGATAGTTGACTCCACACCATTTGCTCACACTCATTCAGTCATTTTCCTTCGGCTTAGTCCCTTATTTATCAGGGGTCGCCACATTGGAATGAGCCGCCAACTATTCCAGCATATGTTTTACGCAGTATATGCCCTTCCAGCTGCAACCCTGTACTGGGGAACACCCACACACACACACACACACACATACACTGCGGCCAATTTATTTCATCCAATTCACCTATACCACATGTTTTTGGACTGTGGGGGAAACCCGAGCACCCGGAGGAAACCCATGCGAACACGGAGGGAACATGCAAACTCCACACAGAAATGACAACTGGCCCAGTCGGAACTCAAACCAGCAACTGTCTTGCTGTGAGCTGACAGTGCTAACCACTAAGCCACAGCGCCGCCATGCTCACACTCGAGTAATTCTAAAGTTTTATGAGTTTCTTTTTTCTGTAAAACACAAAACAAGATATTCTGAAGGACGTTGCAGCCATTGAAATCCATAGGAATAAACTAATTCTGTGGAAGTTTATGGAAGTATGGCAGCTTTTCCCCCAAATTCTTCAATGTATCTTTCTTTGTCTTCACAAGAAGAAAGAAACTCAGCTTTAGAACAAATGGAGGATGAGTAAATCATGACAGAATTTTCAGTTTTGGAGGAACTATCCCTGGGGTGAACAGCCTTTTCTGTATTTTAATTTCAGTTTGTTCTTTTTTCTTTGTTTTAATGTGTTTGGTTTTTTTGAATGATACATGTAGGGGCGACACAGTGGCATAGTAAGTAGCACATTCCCCTCACAGCAAGAAGGTCGCTGGTTTGAGCCCCGGTTGGGTCAGTTGGCATTTCTGTGTGGAGTTTGCATGTACTCCCTGTGGTTGCGTGGGTTTCCTCCAGGTGCTCCGGTTTCCCAAAAATTGCCTAAAAGGCTAAATTGTCCGTAGTGTATGTGTGGGTTTGAGTGTGTATGGATGTTTCCCAGAGATGGGTTGCAGCTGGAAGGGCATCCGCTGCGTAAAACATATGCTGGAAAAGTTGGCAGTTCATTCCACTGTGGCGACCCCAGATTAATAAAGGGACTAAGCCGAAAAGTAAATAAATGAATGAATGATTCATATTAGGTTGTTTCAAATGACAAAAAAAGCTGTCATCACAGTCTTTTAAAATAAACAACTTCCTCTGCAACTGATGACAATAAAATATATATTTAAAAAAACGTAATTTCACCTTGCTTTTGGCACACTGAAATGTAGCATGTCATGTCAGAAAATAACTCCGTTGTAGCAAAAGAGTTGAAGTCTGCTTATGCCACTGAGTATTCTGACTTTTTTTCTTGAAATCATGAGTTTATGTCTTCTAATTTGGACGCTTTCTTTCTCAGAGTTACACAATATCTTATGATTCTGCCTTAATAGCAAGCAAATCCAAGTTATGTACATGTAACAAAATACTTGCAAGAAAAAGTCTAAATTATGAGTTCAGTTTTTTGGCTTCTTTCCTAAATCGTAATTTCATTAATAATTGGGAGATTATGAAAAAAAAGATGAGATTATGATTGGGAGATTATGAAAAAGTACCTCACAGTTAAATTCACTTTAATTCTCAAAATCGCATGTGTATTTTAAGCATTTTTGAGGGATGCATGACTACACAGACAAATAGAATAATATAATAAGAAACCATCAGTTTGCAACATCAAGTAGCAAAACAAGCTGTTTTTAATATCAAAAAATAAATGGAAGTAAATGAGACCGGAAGTCTTGAGCCAAAAAGACTCCAATGGCAGCACCCGCTCATACGCAGAAAAGAAGGTGAACATTCATTATACATATTTACAAATTCACAAATAACATTAAAGCCCTTTTACAATGACATTTATGTTCTACCTCACTGGTGTCAACGTTTATAATTGGACATTTACCTAATAGCACGTTTTAATAGTATATAAACAGTAATAGGACATTTACCTTTTTAACATCATCTTATAGAATCTTAATAACCTTATATATGACAAGTACTTTAAAGTGTTTATGTTAATTGCTAGGGATGTCAAAATTAATTGTTTCTTCTGTGCACCGTGATGCATATGCTGAATTGATTCAGTAATAGATCATAACCAATAATTATGTACTGACGCCATTTATTTCATATGCGCTATACTGCGGTTGCTTATTATGGTGAGGGAGGCGAGCATGAGTCACTAAAACACTCCAACTACGTAACGCAGAAATTCGGCACAATTCACTGCGTGTGCGTTTGCTGGACAGTCTTTCACTGACACTGAAGTTACAGACGTTTCCTCTCCTCTCAGCTGTTACAGCGATACTTCTGGATTCAGACACGAGTGTGTCTGCAGAGCGAGTTTTCTCCACCGTGTCTGTCATGGATCAGCTGTGATCACCACTGCTGTTTATCCGTGTGCCTCATCAGTAAACAGCATCAGTGTGTGAAAAATCATAGGGGTGTAAGAACTAGCTCGACAAGGCTCAGAAAGTGAGCGGGATATTTACATTTGTTTGTTTGCTATGAATGCTCATGTTGTTCTCTGCATGTACTTGAGTTTTTAAAGGTACATTTCATATATCTGACTATAATAAAGGACAAAATTGTATTCATATATATATATATATATATATATATATTAATACAAGAATTGTTGTGCTGTGAAAGCATCATCAATGCACCGTCATGCACAGAGATATCTAATTGAACCGAATCTATGGCATGATAATTGTACTGAACCAAACCGTGAGACCAGTGTAGAGTCACACCTGTACTATTGGCATTATTATGCTGTTATATAATCAGTGGCATAAAATGATCTCAAAATGACAATAATATCACTTATTACAACAATTTGTGTGACAATATATCGCACAACAAAAATTCAGGCCTAAGCAATTGTGACAATATGAAATAAAATTGCACGTTCATACCTAACAATTCTCAAAAGTTAGAATTGCAAGATAGAAACTCTTATTTTTTTTTATTCAGTAACAGAAAGAAGTGTTCAGTATGTTCGGTAAGATTTCAAAAATATCATGTACATGCCTGTGTTGCGCTGAACTGAAATCTTATTAAATTGGCTCAATAAAAATGAAATGTATTTCTGGAACTGCTTGATGTGCTCAACTTTTTTTCTTGGCCTGTTTATCTCTGTCAAGCTAATTTGTCGCAGTCTACATTGTACAAAACCGTATAGCAGTAACCTGCAGTTATTCATTATCTTGCTCAACACTGTGTTTATCTGCGTTCCTCGTTTAGGTAATGGTAATGCAGGAGGGCTCCACTTCTTTGTTCGGGCCGCATCTGAAACTGCCCACGTTACCCAGCAGCTCATTAACATTGACCTTCTCTGATGCCAAAAAGAGCAAGTCTTTCCCAGGGTCAAAGGTGAGTGTGGATCTCCACCTTTCAGAGACTAAACTTTGCATGACTTTGTTCGGTATTCGAAAAATTCCCAGTTCGTCCAAGGAGTTCTGCTTAATCCTGCATATTTGGCAGGTTGAAAGACGTTTTGGGCTATTTAACTCCAAGGATTGTAGAGATGTGAAACTTGGCTCAATTTGAGCATTTCTTGGCTTTTGACTAAGCACATGCTAGCGTTCTGATGACACACACGTTCTCGTTGGATGTCATTTAACATTTTTTCGGTGTTGATCCGTGACATTTAAACAAAACAAAATATTCATTGTTTTTTAAAAGACAGCAATGGCTTATTTGTGCAAGAAAACCTCAGCTTTTTATTTAACCACATTAGCTGCAATGCTAGTAAATCTTGCCTGACTACAGACTGGCAGGTTTCTTTGATTCAGATTTATTTTTAGTCTCCAGTGCGATATCACTTAGCCGCTAAGCAGTTTCCTTTGTAAGCCAGCTCTTACAGTTAAGTTACGAGAGTCACATGGAAATGGTTCCCAATACAAACAAGCCCTTGCGTTTGATGGATTACTGACAGATCAGGGGTCGTTCACAGCCAATCTCCCCTGCACTGCTTAAGAGAAGAAACAATAACCACAGTCTGCGCTTTGTTGTCTTTCTCCCCTTCCTCCACTTAATCTGATGTTATGGTTGAAGATTGTTTCTTAGGTTGATTGATTGCCAACTATAATCATTGCTGGAAAAAGCTGTATTTGACGTTGAGAAATGCAAAGCTAGATTTTGATTGTGGACATATTTTAATGTATTGGTATTCACATTAATTGTAAACATTCTAAACATACTAACTCATTTAGTAATTAAGTAATGTGTACTTACTGTATATAGCGCATTTATCGTGTATGGCCATACACCAGAAGTGATTCACAATCATGAGGGGGTTCTTTCCACACCACCACTAGTGTGCAGCATCCACTTGTGGCCCGTTTCCACTGAGTAGTACAGTACGGTACGGTACGGGTCGGTACGGGTCACCTTTATCAGGCTTGCGTTTCCACTGCAAAAGGGTACTCTTTTGGTGGGCGTGGTTTACGACAGACGTCATTTTCGCTTAAGGAAATGTCTACAGTAAAGCTTTATGGGTCGTTCACAAATCATACAAGAAGCACTTCTCACAAAACAGATGCTCTATTATACACATAAACACTGCTGTATAAATGTTCATTACTGACTGAACATGATCTGATTATAACTGCAGATCAATGATGCGAAATAGCCTACGGTGCGCGATTATATCAAATAAATAAATAAATGCTGCAGATATGAACACATACAGCTCCACACAGTCTCCGATGTTACCAAATTACAGGAAAAACTAGACACAGCAGACATTTATGCCTTATTTAGGTTCAAAAACAATACGAAATGTAGCCCCCAGTCAGTGCAAACCTGTCATCTGTGTCTTTAATCTTCATGTAGCCTCTCCGTCATTATTCTCACGTTAGAGAGTAACTCCGTCATTCCGAGTTTATAATAGTCCAGGTTAAGAACTTTGTTAATTCAAATATTGACGCGCACGCGAGCGCAAGAGACAAGTGAAACCTCTCGTGCTCGCGCTTATGGGCTCGTAACCCATAAGAATCTGCTCTTCTCTTGGCTTTGTGGCTGTTCAAAACGACGACAAAGTTTGTTTAAGCTCGGGTCAACCATGGCTCTTTATTATATGCTGATATTATTTCGGAGCATTGTCTCTCGGCTGCGTATTAAACATGGCGGGTCCTTTGTTTTCATTCTGCTTGTTGCGCAAGCAAATGACGTATCTCTGTAAGCCAATGGCGTTCAGCTGCGCGTCTAGCTCCGCCTTACGGCACCCTTTCTGTTTTTTGGTACCCCTTCAAAGGGGTGACTAAAAAGTGGTACGTTTCTGTTCGGTACGCTTTTAGACAGTGGAAACGGCCTTAAAAGCGTACCGAACCGTACTGTACCCCTCAGTGGAAACGGGCCATTGGATGATGCGACGTCAGCCACAGGACAACAGCGCCAGTGCACTCACCACACACCAGCTATAGATGTAGCGCTTTAATCTTTAGGCCCCGTTTACACTAGTGCGTTTTAGTTTAAAAAGCATGAAAACGATCTGCGTCCACACTAGCGGATCTCAACAGACCTCCCTCCACCAGAAACGTATATCATGTGACCATTCGCGCACCTTTCCCGCACTCTGAACGTGAGCGCTCAAGTATAAACAGGAAGCACGTGTCTCGCTCGGCGTTTGGTTATTGTTAGCCAACAAACGCTGGTTAAACGATGAACGCGATGGTAAAGAAAGCAAGAGAGGTCTTTTTGTGGACAGACGACGAGGTCGAGTTGTTACTTAAAGTAACAAATGAATATAAAACATCCATGGCTATCAAAAATACAGTGTTTACAGTGAAGGCTGGTCTGCCGTCTGCCGGTGACGTTATAGCCACGTGCGCTTGACGAATAAGGAAAGGATACGCAATGACCCAAAGCCCCAATCACGTAGCGGATCTCAGCAGCCACGCCTCTGTTTTCAAAGATATCCGTCCACACTGAGACGCAGCGGCTGCGTTTTAGAATGAAAACGCCATCTCCAGCGTTTCTAAAACGCTCCGTTTTCGCACCCCGAAAACTCCGGCATAGTGTGGACGGATGGCGTAACCGTAGCAAAACTTATGCGTTTTAAAACGAAAACGTACTAGTGTAAACGGGGCCTTAGACCTTGATCAAGTTGAACGTGCTTTTTACATTGAGAGGCGCCTTTTTTTAATCGGTTACTATTGACTGCGAAAGCTTTGCGTGCAGCTTATGTGCCCTAAAAAGTAAACTGTGAGCAGAAAAAGCATGCTATGTCAGTCGTGTCTTTTCCTTCTCCATTAAAATGAAAACAGAGGCAGGTTTTCCCCTGAGTTGACATTGCAGTGTTTATGTTGTCAAGACGAATACGGAAACTTTTAAAGATGGAGGAAAGACTAGTGGTCGCTGTTTCAAGACATCTGAAGCTGTATGACTTCGCAAATCGTGAATGTTATGACATTTTGAAATATTACAACGCTCGTGCACAATACGCAGCTAATTCAGTCGTTGCCTAGTGACATAAAAAGCACAGCACACTTCTTTTTTTGCTTGTCAACAAGAATGGAAAAGTGTGTCATGTGTGATCAATGCCTTACCCTTGTTGTTGTTACAAACTCATCTTTAGAACTTCAACAAAGCTAATGAAATCTGTCTTCAGATCTTTTTATTAACATTTTTATTAACAACAACAATTTCAAAAAGATTTGAAAAACAGAGACAAATTATCTTTGCTCCAACAGTGCCCCGTCCCACTGCACCCTTTCTATACAATATATTATGCACATTTTTAATGTTTTACATTACATACATTACATACATAAGAGAATACAAGTAGATAAAAGTTCCCTTATACAGTATGTTCACTCATTTGTTGTCATTTGTTCATATACATATATACATATATATACATTTATACATATATACATATATACATATATACACACACAATGAATCACAATAGGCTTAGCAAATATAAAATAAATAAATAAAATAATATAAATATATATATATTTTTTTCAAATGTGAGAAACAAATAAACAACGGTCAAACTGCAAATATTAAGTTTGGATAATTTTGCTCTATATATTTCAGCACTGGCTGCCAAATAAGATAAAGTTTTTGACTACTACCTTATTTATTGAAATCTGAAAGACTTCTGTGCCTCAGTTTAGGGTCCGTTCTTTGTCATATAAAATTGAATGCATGTGAATCAGATGTTTATCAGTTTGTTACTGCATTCAAATTTAAGCATAGAAGCTCAAGCGTGTTTGCTTGGCATGCGTGAACCAATGAGCTTCATTCTTGTGTGTCACATGATCTGAATATTAGTAAGAAACAAAAATATCCATGCATAAAAGCCAACTTAAAAATATTTTTTGTCGATTTTTGCAGCTATTGTTTTAGAAAGTGGAGGGCTACAGTGGCACAGTGGGTAGCACAATCGCCTCACAGCAAGAAGGTCGCTGGTTCGAGCCTCGGCTGGCTCAGTTGGCATTTCTTTGTGTAGTTTGCTTGTTCTTCGCATGGTTGCGTGGGTTTCCTCTGGATGCTCCACTTTCCCCCAAAGTCCAAAGACATGTGGAATAGGTGAATTGGGTAGGCCAAACTGTCCGTAGTGCATGACTGTGTATGGATGTGTCCCAGAGATGGGTTGCAGCTGGAAGGGCATCCGCTGCATAAAAAAATATGCTGAATAAGTTGGCGGTTCAGTCCGCTGTGGCAACCCCAGATTAATAAAGGGACTAGGCTGAAAAGAAAATGAATGAATGAATGAATGTTTTAGAAAGTGCTAGATATAACACTTTCCTTTCAAAACACCATTTTAGGATGAAAATGCTCCTCATCCAGACTGGTGTTTTTAACTACTTTTCAGAAAATCTATCTTTGTCTACACCTTATACGGCTCAAAACATGAATGCACTATTGTTGTCACGATAGTGGAATTTCGGTACCAAACATTGGAATGTTTTACAGCCATGAAGATCAGATGATTCATGCTTGGATCACTTGTATGTCAGTTCATAGACGGACCAGCTGATCTTCATTGATTTAAAATGCTCCAGTGTCCCTGTATCTGTGTTTGCACTCAATAAACAGCTGTGAAGTGCAGGGAACTGATGACTTTCACGACCAATCACAGTCATTTCTGTTGAGCACGTGAACCCAATGGCAAATCAGCTGTGAGTAAGAACGTGCTTAGATGTTACCGGGAAATGGACGTTTTTAAAATTTCAGTACCGATTGGTACCGAAATTCAGTATCGTAACAACACTAGAATGCACATATTTTGTCGACATCCATACTTGCAGCTTATTAATTGACTAAAGGTCGTATAAAAGAGGGGGCTTATCAAATCAAAGGAGTATAAAGTATATAGTCTATAAGTATAAATAAGATCTTTAATATCTTAAGGATAAGAATCTATACCAAACAAGTAGTAGCTTATGAGTATTAATATATAGATTCTGCTGTATAGATGTGCTCCTCCATAACCATCAATGCTGTCTTCGAAACCATTTACTCTAATAAAATACTTTAATGAACTCACATGAATCTGTTCATAGTTTCAGTGCGTTTGCAGCAGTTTCCTTTTGAGAAAAGGGTTTAGTTCATTCCTGTTTAAAGCCCTAGCAGATAAAACATCATAAAAGAGAGTTTAAAGGTAGTGTGGGCAGGTTGAAACACCTCGTCTGTCTAGACTGTTTAACAACTTAACTGCATCATTGACTTATTGACAGGGGCTAGTTAGCTTGACCTGAAGATAGGATAAGCTTCTCATTAAAGTCAATGAAAGGCTTGTTGCTCCGTCCTCAGTTTGCCTCCCAGATAGATCTGAGTTTACCCTTCCCCCAGCGGAACTATTTTCTGGATATTTCTGATGAATTGTTTATGGAAATGTTTCACATCTGGGTTTGGTTGTTTGCTCGAGCTCACACCTCATTTGTCGATTGTAATGGTAGGAACGTCCAGGATTTGAATATCTATTGCAGTCGTTTAAAGATTGTTCTTCATTTTTCTAACAAAAAGTACAGCAATGAGTTTTTGGCCATGTAAATAACATGGTACGTTAATATTGAATTACCTCACTACTGTTCAAAGGTTTATGGTTAAGACTTTTCAGTATTTTTGAAGAAATCCTCTTCTATTTCAACAAGTCTCCCTTTATTTACCTTTTATATATATATATAATTTTTTCCCCAATATATATAATATTTTCAATATTCATTCATTTATTTTATTTTCGGCTTAGTCCTTTTATTAAATAGGGGTTTTATTAATTAGGCTTTTATTAATATTACACCACGGCGGAATGAACGGCAACTTATCTAGCAAATGTTTTACCCAGCGGACGCCCTTCCAGGCGCGACCCAACACTAGGAAATACCCATACACACTTGCACCAGCAACCTTCTTGCTGTGAGTTGATCGTGCTACCCACTGCGCCACCGTGCTGCCCCCTATTTTCAATATATTAATCAAAAATATATATATTTGAAAATGTAATTTATTCCTGTAATTTAGAGATTAATTTTCAGATTTACTTTAGTTTTTTGTGTCACATGATCCTTCAGAAGTCATTTTAATATGCTTATTTGCTACCAAATAAACATTTCTGATCAATGTCGAAAGGATTTGTGATGCTTAATATTTTGGTGGAAATGTGGTTTATTTTTATTTATGAATAACAGTTTAAACAAAATGTTTTTAAGATTTTCGCTGTCGGAAACGCACAATTGTAATCGTGTTTGTAAGTACTATTAACCATCATTTGTCGGTGCCAGTGGGGTAGTGGTTAGTGCGTTGACACATGCACTCTGATGTTCACGGCGACATGTTCGATTCCCGCCTCACAGTCCTATACCAATCCTTCCCCTCTCTCTGCTCCCCATGCTTTCCTGTCAATACTCTATACTGTCCTGTCCATTAAAGGTGAAAACCCTGAAAAAATTATTATAAAACAAAACACATCATTTTATGGTAATACAAATTGGTACCACTTAGGCCTGCACGTTTTAATCAAAAAGATCCCGATCTCGATTCCACTCTCCACACGATCTTAATCCAGCATCTCTACGATTCAGCCAATTATATTTTCAAGTTCAGGGAAAGCATAAAGGCAGTCGCACAAGTCTTCACATTGTTAAATATACATTGCTTAGGAACATGGACACCTCCAAATGATGTTAAAAATGTCACGTACTGTATCTATAAGGTATAATCCACCCAAATATGTCATTTCTGTCTTAATGTAATGATGTATTCGCGGCTGCGAAATCACACAGTTTGTTTACTTCCATACGCGAGTAATGTCTACCTAAGTGAACAAAACCTGTAAAGTCTATGAATTACAGGTAATAAGGTTGTAAATAATGTTCTGTTTGTTGCACAGAGTAATCGTTTGGGAACTGCGTGGGAAGTATGATTGACATATATAAATATATATTTTTTATTTTATTTTATTTTATTTTTTTCAAAGTGACGGTAGCCGTGCATCACATGAACCGCACTCGGCAGTAAAAGTGAAACCGAACGCGTGCACATCATTTAAATGATCATATCGCATATTAGAGTTATAACTACGATAAGCATTTGATGTGTTTTTCCTTTCATAGCGGACACAAATTGTTGTGCATGAAAATAAATGTTTACGGGCTCAGTATAACTATTCTAGCCTATTGACCTTATTCTCTGCACGGGAGCAGGCGCAGCCATTTTAATCTTTTTGGCTCGAGACTTCCGGTCTCATTCACCTCCATTCATGTTTAGACGTTAAAAACAGCTTGTTATGCTGCTTGATGTTGAAAGCTGATATTTTCTTCTTATATTATTCTGCTTTGTCTGTATAGTCAAGAACACAGTTGTTTGTAAAGCAAGTAGTTTGACCGTTTTCTGGTTTATTATCCCTAGTCATTTCTCCCATAGGCAACTGAATCGGAAGTTCTAAAACAATCGCAAAAACATGCGCACTTCTGCATTGAAGAAAAAGGTCAATATAATATATAATGTATAATATAATGCAAGTTGTAAAAAACCGAAGTGAAGAAAATGGTCTAATAATGTTGTCAATGACAAGCACATGTCACAAACATAATAATTCAACTTTAGAATTATGAATAGTTGTCTTCTGATGTCATCACTTTACTTCGCATTTATACAAATTTAAAGTCTATTCAAGCCCAGCATTCCAAGTCTATACAAAAACCAACAGCAGACCTACACACAGGCCTAATAGTATTGCTCTTTTTACCATATGTTTGAGATGGTAATAGCCTACTCATGTTAACCTTTATTTTACGTCTACAGAATCGTGAGAAAATCTTGATTTTAAGCAAAAAAAATCGTGATTCTCATTTTAGCCAGAATTGTGCAGCTATAGTACAACCATAGTATTTTTTGTTGCTAATTTTGGTTGTTTCTTTGGACAGAATGCTAAATTACTCAATCTAATATCATCATATTCTCTTTATAGGACAGCTCCAAAAGCAGCAGTGCTCTTACAACCACCAACAACATCAGCAGCAGCTCCCTCAAGCTCCACAAACCACCTAAGGACCACAAAGACCACAAGGACAAGCCTTCTAAAGACTCAAAAGAGTCCAAAAGTGCCTTCAGAGATTTCAGCAAGGACTCTGGAAAACTCTCGAAAGATTCCAAAAAACCCAAAGAGAATCAACCAATTCAGGAAGATCGGCCTGTTCCCCAAATGGGGTTCAAGGAGCCCAAGAGCACGTCGAAGGAGCAGCGCTCTACCGAGCTCAGCTTCTCAAGCCTAGGACAAAGTAAACGGCGGCCAGTGCTGGACAATGAAGGCCATGTTACCAAAAAACGGAAAAGCAGTTTTTCAGAGAGCTCACAAAAGCAGCAAGCGTGTCCTACCTTGCTGCAGCAGCACCATCAATCGGATAAAAAGGTTTTGAAAGACAAGCCACAGATCCGGCATAATCGATTACAGAACAGTGAACTTTCAGAGAAGAGAAAGCTACAAGCATTACCGCCCTTCCAGGATGTGTTGGACCCCAATGACTCTGATATGGACGACAACACGTTCACAAGATCAGACGTAAGTCAGTTTCAGATTATTATGACTAAAGTAAAATGAGTAGTTTTGTGTAGTTATTTGTCGCACATCATGGTTTTGTGGTGTTCGTAAGCATTTGCTGAGCTTTAATATTTTTATGGAATTACAGTTTGAAACTGCAAAATTTTCATCAATTCCTCTGTTCCTCCATACTTTCATCCCTTCATCCATACTATGGAACTATAACCTCTCTGCTGTTTGATTCTTTCATCTCTTCCTGTCCTTCCTTCCATCCATCCATCCCCATTTCTCAGTTCATCCCATTGTCCATCCATCATTCCATCATCCCCATTTCTCAGTCCATCCCATTTTCCGTCCAGCCTTCCATCCATCCCCATTTCTCGGTCCATCCCATTGTCCATTCATCCTTCCATCCATTCCCATTTCACAGTCCATCCTATTTTCCATTCATCCTTCCATACATCACCATTTCTCAGTCCACCCAGTGTCCATTCATCCTTGCTTCCATTCCCATTTCTCATTCCATCCCATTGTCCATCCATCCTTCCATCCATTCCTATTTCTCAGTCTATCCCATTATCCATCCATTCTTCCATCCCTATTTCTCATTCCATCCCGTTGTCCATTTATCCTTCCATCCTTCCATCTATCCCCATTTCTCAGTCCATCCATCCTTCCATCCATCCCCAGTTCTCAGTAAATACCTACATCCATCCAGAAATGCCTCCATTTATTCATCCCTCCTGCCATCCATCCCTCTGTCCACCCATTTCTCCATCCGTTCATCCGTCTCAGTATCCATCCCTCTTTTTGTCCTTCTGTCCTTCTAATCTTCTAACCTTTGTTAATGCCTCAATCCCTCTATCCATCCTGTTATCCCTCCGTTCATTCTTATGACAGTTCACTCATCCATGCATCTGTTCGTTCTTTCCTACATGCATTCACCCATTTATCAGTCCTTTCCTACATCCATCCATTCATATCTTTCCCTCCTTTAACCCACCTCTGTTCATTTTATTATCCATCCCTCCATCCATTCATCCTTCCACCCATCTTTTTACATTTCCTCCCATCCTCCATTCATTAGTCTATCCACTAATTCCTCCAACTACCCACCCTTCTTTCCATTCCTCTGTCCATCCAACCATTCATCCCTCTCTCCCTCCTTCTGTCCATTTGTTAATCCATCCATGAGTTTTCATTCTATGCATCTGTAGTTTAATTCAAATAGCCATTCTCTTGTACACATTAGCATAAATCTGTCATGCAATCAATCTAATGGTGAAGTGCAGTAGATTTCAGATTCTTGTTCTCAGGTTTGAGCCTTTTTGTTGGATGCAGTTGACTATTAGTGAAGATCTATTGTGGGACGTGAGGTTTTCTGTAAACATCAAACAGAGAGGTTGAGATGGGCTGTTAGAAAGCTGTGATAATGGAGGTCTGGTGAGAGAGGGGATCTAATAATCTTGGTGGGTTTCCAGGAGCTGAAGCCCCCTTTCCTCTAGGTTGCATGCAGGAAATCAGCACTGAACCTCTCAGCTTTTCAGTACAGGAAATCTGGTATTTGCTCAGAGGCTCCTTAGTTTTTATCGTTGAAAACAAAAGGGCCAATTTTGTTTTGTTGTATTGCGGATTGTATGTTTCAAAGTGAATCACTGCCGGCCATGCAGAGCAAAATTGCACTGCTAAACTGGTAATTGCCTAGCCAGTGAATTAAGTCTAGATTTCCATTTGTCATTTGTTTCCTGGAACGACAGAAGATCAGTTTTTGTGTAGATTTATGCTAGAATGTTTAAGCTTTGGCAGTGTCACCAGTGGCAAGGTTCATTTACCTTCAGCAAGAGAGCAGCTCATAAACCGGGGGCTGTTTTATTGGCTAGAAGGCTAGTGCTGAGATGAGATTTATGGTTTTATGACACTGAGGAGAATGGGGAAAGGACACCATGAATAGCTAAGAGTTTTCCTCTAAAACGCCTCCTTAAAAAAGAGAGAAGGAAAGAAACTTCAGTGTTTATGACAACTGACGAATACCAGGTGCTGTGTTCTTTGGGTCAGCAGGCCTTCTAAACCGTGGTGGCCCTGATCTGATCAACATTACTAACATTCACACAGGACGTTTCTGCCTTTAGAAAGGCAGTAAAGGAAGTTGTAATTGCCCTTTTTTTCTAGATCTTTATCTAGGCCTGGGGGCGTATTACAGAAAGATCCCAACTTTAAAATCTTTTCCTATCTGTTTGTAAACTGTGGTAATTTTAGGACCACATTTAGGACAAAAGCTATTACAGAACAACATTTTCGAAGTGTGTCATCTTATCTTAATTACAGATAGGAAGGTGGTATTACAGAAACCAAAAATCTTGAAAATGGTGTAAACCCAACAGATTTTCTACTGCCAAATAATTTGAAAGCAAGCAGGAAAATAAACTCTCATAATTGCACTGTTGACCAATGGCATTACATTTATTGCTGATCGAAAGTGAAAAACGAAGATGTTAAGTGGAGGAAAGACACTTGGAGAACCCTTAAAATGTCTTGCATTTCCATGACAAAACATTTCTAATGAATGAAACTGCCTCACCACTTGATTTTACAGTAAGCACCATCAACAAAGTACCAGAGAGCATTACTGGTTGTAGCGCAAGTGATTTTTTTTTGCCAAAGGTGAAAGCTTCTATTAAATAAAATGTCACAACCTTGTTTGTCTAAAAGCTTGCCATTTTTGTTTATCCGTTTTGTTTAGGCTAACTCATTAGCAGCTCGCACAATGTTGGTTGCTTAGTAACAGTCCCGAGAATAGTTTTAAATGCGTCCATGCTCTATAATGTTGTTGGATAGTGGCTTTTATTTTGTAGCTTCCAAAAGTGCATAAATCTGTTGCCAAACAAACAGATATGTCAACAGTGGCTTAAAACACTTCTTATGAAGTGAATCAATGCGTTTTTGTAACAAAAATATTTAGCATTTTTAAATTTATAAACTCTTTACAATTTGATGAATATTTACCTCATCATGTCATCAGCTGCATTTATTTATTCCGTTTACTGGATCATAGTAAAACTGCTGTTTAGAAATATATATATATATATATATATATATATATATATACACACATAGAAATATATATATATATATATATATATACATAAAAGGTTTCAGCTAAAATCTTATGAAAGTGTACCAAAAAAACTTTTATTAAATATATATCTTGCTCTTTTAACCATTTAACCTGCGCCCTAATTTTGAGCATTTTTCCGAAAAACGACTTACCCAACTGTAAATGTCTGTAGCTCTTGAACCCTGTGGTCTATGTTCACAGATCTGGTTTTGTTTGAAACTAGACATTGGCTAGTTTGATACCCAAGGGTCAAAATAACTCAAAGTAGTAAAGAAACAGAGTAAAACATGGTAAAATATAGGTGAAAGTAAATTGCGATTAGTTTCAATGAAATTCATTAGAGGAAAAATGGATGTGACTATCAGGATAGTGGCATGGAAACACCAGAAATATAAAGCTGAATGTCTCACTAGGTTTTGATTCAAATTTCATGATGATACTCCCAAAAATGCAGCTTCTGTAAGCTTTTATTTTAAAAAAGTCTAGGCGTCCCTTCTAAAAGGCCATTTGGAAACTCCAAATGGACACCTGGTAACCAAATGACTATATGAGTCAAAATTACACAATGCACATATGCATATCTATTCAAAACTGTTCTGCCTACAAAACCACACAAGAAAAAAGTATTTTAGATCAACATTTGTGGCATTTCCTCATTTGGTGTCCATTTGGAGTCTCCAATTGACATTTTATTAAAAAAACGCCTGGACTTTTTAGGAATAAAAATGAAAAATAAAGGCATTTTCTTAAGTAATAGCTTACAAAAACTACACATTTCAACTATTTTCAAAACATATTACTGTATATTACTTTATGTAGTCTAAGAAACATTTCAAAATGACATATTTGCATTATCAATGTCTTTATTTCGAAATATTTTGATAACAAAAACAATGCATCAAAAATCATATTTCCAAAAAAAATGCAAAAATTATTTTAATTTTAATTGTACATTACAGCTTTTCATTCAAACAAACCTAAAATACTAAAAGTGCAAATTATAATGTAAATCAAATTGTAAAGCATTTTTATATTTATAGTATTTACAGTGCAGAAGGACACTCAAGACAGTCACTGAGGAGGTTTATTCTCTAATTATCTGCAACCCAAAGTCACTGAAAGACACAAAAGGGAGAGACAAAAAGTTTGTGAGCAGAACAAATCAAAATTGTAAGACTGTCTGTTTGTGTGTTTTGTATGAGAACTTACCTACAGTGCACTGCCTCCTGCCTTCCAGGCACCCATTTGCTCCAACTGCACGATTGAATGTAGTGCAGAAGAATGTAAGAAGAACAAAAATATATTCCATAAATTAGTAATCTGAATAAATCTGACAGAGAAAAACAACAAAAGTAAAAGAGGATTTCAGTCTAATATTAGAAACACACAACAATTTGAAGCACATATATTCCTTCATATTACTATTTTTCATGACTGTTTGCCAAATACCTGATGCTCATAATGCTCAGCGTGATAAATGGTTTGTACTATGTTTACTCATCTTTACTCTTCTTCCTTGTAATAATTTCCTTCCATTAATTTTGTGTCTAAATCACTGATATAGTATGCATTCTCTAATACAGTTCAGCGGTCTACAGATTCACATGCGTGCGCGCATTGTTTACTTTACTTCAAATGATCAAAACAGCTAACAATAAACAACAAATGTCAAATACGTGATGAAATATACATACATTCAAGAGAACGGTGGTGAAACTTACCGATCTAAACATGGATAGCGCTGCTTGCGCATGTAAACAAAGCTTGGCTCCATGGCTCGATGTGCGACTATTTCAGTCTGCCGATCCATGCTTCCGCATCCATTCCTCGCCTGTCATGCTCCAGAACAGTATGGAGACCACAAAACTGTTTTGATGTCGACTTTATTTGATAGAGAGGCTCAGATGTGAGTTTTGGAGACCGATCCATGCGCTGATCTGGAGCTCGCTGCTATAACACTTCACCAGTACATTCGCTACGCGCGCGTATAGGCGGAAGCGCACGGAGAATACGCGTGTTTTTTAACCCAGACCATGTGCGCAAATGACGTAAACTGTGTATCTCTGTAAAGGTCAGTTGATTGGCTACTTCATCCATCCATCAAAACTTTGCTGGCTAGGCATTGGCTGGCATTATTCAGCGTCAGCACGAGGAGAGAAGATTGACAGCTGGCTGATCCAGTCAGAAGTTGGTAATGTTTTCCGACTGGTAACAGGCTTTGTGATTGGGCTATAGAGACGGGGGAGGGCTCATTTTGACAGGAAGAATCTAATCCATAAGCATAGCAGGGGTTTTTATCATTGGAATGCGGTGTAAAATTAATATTTCATTTAAAATAGACATCATGCGTTATCGGAGCCTAAATAGCTCGAACATATTTTTCGTTTTTTCCCTAATTCTTCCTTTGTTTTGGACGAAAAACTGGGATGCATTTTGAATACTAGACCCTTACACTCATCTGCATGCTGTTGTTTCTTGGATTCGTTCTCGCTGATCAGAACTACAGGCGACGAAACGTAAGCATTACCGTGCATTTTGTGCATGTTTAAAATGTCCGTCCTTCCGGATTTGATTTAACCCTTTCCTCACTGGTTCACATATTTGAAAAACAAGTTCAAAACATGAAACTAGAGTGTCATCGCTTTCAAACGATGCCTTGTTTTTTATAAATAGTTTAATATCTGTAATAAACGAAGGTAATAAATTCTACCGCAACGCCCAGCCACGCCCAGCCACGCCCCTTTCGGCCCGTATACGGGCCCCTGCTGGCGAAAGGGTTAAACCTTCAATACAGTTTACAGAAAATGTTAACACAGTTTGATAGTAGCTATGATAAACTATAGTAAAACAGAAGGTTTTTGGTATACTTCCATAAGATTTTAGCTGAAACTTTTTATGAGTCACCAAATGTAATGTAACATCTACTGGCACTTTGAGAGTCCAAACATATGCAGGCAACACAAAATTAATACTCATGGCTTTTGTGATACATTGAGCTCAAAATGAATGGTCTGTTCAAAACATTACGTTACAACATTAATACCTTGTAATATCTACATTCCTTAAAGTTCTCATGAAATCCAAATTTACTATGTTTCTTTTGCTACCTCATATTGTTATTCTTAAAGTGAATAATTCATTTGTGCAAGTTAATCTACTGGGAAAAAAAAGTTTGTTTTTTGTAATCTTCGATCAAATTCTGACCATTTGCTTGTCTGTCTGTTGATGTCAGCCTCGTCAACCCTATTTTTTTTTACCTTCTTAATGTTCTACAGAATATAGTTACAAATACTTTGGATGACCTGTGGATAAGTAAATCTTTTTACGTTTTTTTTTTTTAACCTGCAATGTATAACATTTTGGATTCCACACAACGATTTGCGTTGGCACAACATAAAGGAATTAAGTTAACATTAGTTTTTGCACATTTAAGTGGATTGAACATAACACATTTAAGTTGCCACCATCCCCCACCCCGCAAAAAAAAACAAGAATTGTGTTTATTCAGCTTATATATGTAGCCAAAAAAACTAAACTGTGCAAGTCCAGTTTTCAGAGTTTCAGTTCAGTTTAGTTCAGTTCAGTGTGGTTTATATTTAACTGCTGAAAGTCCAAACACTGAAGAGCAAATCCAAAGTCCCAAACCAAGCAAGTCAGTGGTGACAGTGGTGAGGAACAAACTTCACCAATTGACAAAAGTAAGGGAAAAAGCTCAAGAAACCAGACTCTGTTGGGCATTACCATTTCTCCTATGGCCAAACTTCTTGTGCAGACCTGCAGTCTACTGTATGCACAGGAGAATGCTGGAAGTCCATCTTGGAGAAGCTGCAGGTGTGAGTAGGTCACCGGCAGGTGTTTAGGCCTGCCCACGGGATCAAATGCGGAGACTCGTCTGTCACTGTGGTCTTTCAGGAATCTGTCTCTCTACTCCTCCATGACCAGCCACAGCATCTAGTCAGCATGCGGCCTGGTCCAAGATTATGGAGATCTCATGATAATGAAAAACAGACTGACATAAGTGTAGATGCCATACAAATTATAATGTCTTTTGGAAGTGTTCCCGGCTGCCCCAATTAATGCAGCCTGCCTAGAGGATTTGGATTTCAAAAGCATTTATATTTTATGTGTATGCTAATACAAAAAGATGTGTATTTAATCTAGTTTTAAACTGACAGAGTGTGTCTGTCTCCCGAACTGTGCTAGGAAGGCTGTTCCAGAGTTCACGTGCCAGATATGAAAAAGATCTACCACCAATTTTCATATTCTAGGAATAATCAATTGAGAAGTAATTGAGCGTTGTGGATGTGAGGGGCTGTAATACACCAGGACCTCCCTCAAATACTGGAGAACTAAGCCGTTCTGGGCTTGTAGGTAGTCAATAAAATAAAACAATTTATACAACGTTTAATAGGGAGCCAATGCAATGATGAAAGAACTGAAGTAATATGATCATATTTCTTTGTTCTACAAAGCACTCTAGCAGCTGCTTTAAATGTAAGATATATTAAAAAAATAAAACTAAAAAACTAAAACTGAAAAAAACATGCTGTTTAAAAGAAAATAAAACTAATTAAATAATTACCTGAAAAAATAATTCAAAATACCAGTAAATATTCAAATTCTATAGAAATAATGCTAAATACTATTTTTACTACTACTACTACTACTAAAACATGGGTTAAAGGAGGTTAAGTGCAGCAGACGTTGGCCAAATGCAGCTGATAAGAGTGAAAGACTAGTCTGGGGTGAATGTAACCCAATCCTAAAATCTGTTTATATGACGTCCTCCTTAAGTGAAGAGCTTCATGGGCTTGAAGGGAACCGGGGACAATAGTCCTACAGCAGAGCAGTTGCCGGTTTCAGAGGCGCTGCTAGATTTATGGCAGTGGTCGTAAAGCCACAGACCAGCTGTGTGCTGCTGCTAGTGACCACCTGCTTTGTGTTTTTGCCTCCGCCGAAGCTCATATGAAGAAGGTCTTCAGCTTTTGCATCTTTATTGCAGAATGATTTACATAAAAACAGAGTTTTGAAGAATTATTAGAGTCATTATGAGCATGCTGACATTTAGTTTGACACCCATGATCCTTTAAAAGGAGTTTGAGGGATTATTGTTAAGAAAGGGTTTCACACAGCTCCTTCATGTTGTCCCAACACAAATCAATTAAGTAAATTTTATGGTTTTTACAAATTTAAGTGGATTGAACATAAAACAATTAAGTTGTCTAAAAGAAGCGCAAGAATTAAGTTGTTTCAACTCATTTTAAATAATTTAAACAAGCGGCAAAATCATTTTTTGAGTGTAATCAAATGTTGCTAAAGAAATAGCAATAATAATTTCGAAATTTTGATATTTTTTTTAGGATTTGTAATCAATTACATTATAAACCTCTTTACTGTCAGTTTTGATAGGTTTAACTCTATTTAAGTCCATAGTTAAAAATGAGTTGAACTGTTGATTATCATTATGATTTTTTTTTTTTTTACAATTTTTGTCAATGACAATATGCTGGTGTCTTTCCAGCATAAAAAGTAAGCAGTTTCAAATAACAATTTTGAAATGCGGTTTTGTTCATGAAAAACTTTATTTTTTTACTGCAGTCTTCATTGTAAAAAATGCTGGGTTCCACACAATTCCTTCATTTTGGCCATACACAAATTAAGTTAATTTCATCATTTTTACAAATTTAAGGGATTTGAAGCTAAAACAATTAAGTTTTCTTAAAAAAATGAAATAAAAAACAAGTTCTTTCAACTCATTTTAAATAATTAATTTGAACAAGCAGCAAAAGTAATTGTGTAATTAAATGGTGCTAAATAAATTATAATAATAATTAAAAACAATTCAATAATAAATTTACTTTTTTTTTAGGATTTGTAATAAATATAATTCATTATAATAGGGTCATAAACCTCTTTACTGTCAGTTTAGATGGGTTTAGCGCTGATACAGTATTTATGTCCACAGTTAAAAATGAGTTAGACTGTTGTTTATCATAATAATTTTCATTTTCAAAGTCATTGACAATATATTGTGCTGGTTAATGTCTTTTGAACATAAAACGAAAGCGGTTTCAAAATATCTTATTTGAAGTGCAGTTCTGTTCCCGAAAAGCTTTGTTTTTACTGTGGTCTTAATTTATAAAAAATGCTGGGTTCCACACAATTCCTTCATGCTGTCCCAACACAAAGTGATTAAGTTCATTTCAGCAAGTTTACAATTTTAAATGGATTGAACGTAATATTATTAAGTTGTCCCAAAAATAAGAATTAAGTTGTTTCAACTGATTTTAAATAATAAATAATAACAAGCGGCAAAAGTCATTTTTGAGAGTAATCACATGGTGCTATAGAAATAACAATAATTTGGAAATTTCTATATATTCTGTTTGGATCTCTAATCAATCTAATTTATTATCGTAGAATTATAAACCTCGTCAGTTTAGATCGGTTAACGCTGATATTCAAGTCCAGAGTTAAAATTGAGTTACACTCTTGATTAGTCATACAATTATTTATTATTTGAACATAAAATGAAAGCAATTTCAAATAACGATTTTGAGGAATGCATATTGTTCATGAAAGGCTAAAGTTTTCATTGTATAAATTACTGGGTTCCACACAATTCCTTCATGTTGTCCCAACACATTGATTAACTTAATTTATGTCATGATTAATTTAAGTTGACATAATATATATTACAAAATTAAGTAGATTGAAGATTAAAAAAATTAAGTTGTCCCAAAAACCCTAAATAATTCTGTTATTTCAACTCATTTTAGATAAGTAGTTTAAACAAGCAGCAAAAGCCATTTTTGAGTGTTCATTGTCACATTTTCTCATTTGCTGCTCAAGAGAAATTGAATGTTGTATGAAATATAAATATATTTTCAGAATCGATTAAAGCAGATTTGGTTTGTAATAGGGCTGCACGATTTGGGAAAATTGTCATATTGCGATTATTGAGGGCAATATTGCGATATGCGATTTCGATTATAAATGGTATTGTAAGTCAATTTAATGGGTTTTTAAGAAAATTGCACACACAGATTAGTAATAATGCTGAAGTGTGCGTTTGTTCAACTTGAAATGGTTTCAAAATAAATAATTTTTACAAAATAAATATCTGCTTTATTGTAAACTTATTTTCATATTCCATATTTCATATTTCTTGCAATTATTAAATGAAATATAGCAATATTTTTTATGTATGGCTTTGTATTATTGTTTATGAGAGAGAAATGCAGCATGCACTATTTAAACGTATCATATTTTGTTGGTTATATATATATATACACACACACACACACACACACACATACACACATACATACAACTTTTGGTTCTGCTTATTTGATTTAATTTAAAACGTGGCCATATGCATTATATGCATCTTACATGAAAACATTCAGCATGTTTCTGGTTTTATAGAGAAGGTTAGGCACATGAAAAGGTTAACAGCAGATATTCCTCGTCACTCACCACCATGCATGCATACAATAATTCTTCTAGTTTCAATTTAATTCAATAATTTACTTTGAATGAAAACACTGAACCTATGATGACGGTTGTGAGCAATTTTGTCGGTTACAGGAGACTTAACACAATTTCGCTTATAGGACGAAAAGGTGTTTGGCTAATACGTTTGCGTCATCAAGCCGATGTTTTGTGTACGTCTGTTGCCAGGCGACGGGAACGAAAGCAAAGCACCAAAATGAAAAGACGTCCGCACATCGCGGGCATTTCGCTTTAACTGAACCTTTTGGTTTAGAACATACAGAAAGCGACTCGCGTCTATCTGCCGCAAACATATTATACACGTTCAGAACATCACGCGATGTCCAAGCTGTATTTGGAGGAGACAAGCATTATCACTGTGTTATCAGCACGTGATACTCAGACACATACACACACAGTCCTGATGGCTTCTGGGTCATGTAGTTCTTTTTTAATTGCGTTACATTGTAATCGTATTAAAAGGAAACTACAAAAATGGTGGTGCATTTTCTTTCTTGAATGTCCTATGTCCACGAATGCATTCGTTTATTTAATATAATCGCAAGATTCGCTGTAATGTAATCGCATAGGCTGACATCGCGATTGCGACACGATTAATCGTGCAGCACTAGTTTGTAACATCATAAGTGCCTTTACTGTCCCATTTGATCAGTTTAATGAATACCCTGTGTGAAGAAAAGTTGATAACGAGTTAATGAATTTACAGTCAAATAAAATGTTCTCTGAACAGCTTATTTTTATTTCAAATGCATTTTAAAATGTCTTCATCATGGTATAAACCTTACATGCGATTTTGTTGCACAATCATAATGATTCTTCTTTGACATTTATAGTCCATAACTGCTTAAAAATGACTTTGAGCGATTATTTTGATGCTTGAATTTCATTCAAATGTTTGACGACAATCATATATCAAGTTATATCAGAACACATATCTGGTAACGATGCATCGTTTAAGCTCCACATTTTGTCTTGCAACAGCATATAAACAAACATTTCCCAGTTTAATAGCTTAGTATATGTCTTCAGAGCTCCGCTGGTTTAATGCTTCATATTAGTCTGGTGGTCTGCACGTCAACGCAAACTGCAAAGCGTGTCAATGTCGATGAAAGTTGCTTTTTCATTAGCACTGAGAAAAAAAAAAAAAAACGTAATGTAGCGTTTTACAGCAGAGCCACAGCTCTCCCATTACTCAAGCCTGGATGACAGCAAGACTTTTTCTCCTGCGTGTTTTCAGGAGTTGAAACCCAAACACTCAAGACGATCTTCTACTTAAAGATCTGCATGCCTTTCCTCAGTGAGTGATGACACTGGTTTTATTGTCCAAAGGGGTGCAGGGCTTCGATGAGCTTTTACAAGCGTCTAGTTTGGGAAGAAGGGTATAGGAGAAAGGCGGCTTGATTTACAACGCTGGACCCTGAACATGCGTTTGATGTCAGCTTGGCTCCCAGACGGACAAACAGGCAGTAAAACGCAGACTGAGGAGAAGAGAAAAGGGGAAAAAAACAGTGAGAACGAAGGGAAAGGAACTTCAAAGAAACCAACTTTGCTCTTGCACGGACACGGCGAGGGGTGCAAGTTAAGTGTCTTTACCACCCTGCTCGCAGGACTTTTGGCAGCCGCTATTGTCAACTGTGTTCACGGGGAGATTTTTAGCACCTGCCCCCTGCCAGCCACTCTCACTAGCACCACTGTCACCCCCAGTTGAGAGAGTGAGCCGTAACACTTTTATAGCGCACCGTTATATACAGCTTTCCATTCGTGGCAGTGTTTCTGTAGGTTTAAGGTGGAGCGAGGATGCCTGCGGAGAATGGGTTTAAGCGGGCGCTGCGTTTGAAAAGGTTGTTTGGAAAAGGCAGGATCAAATTTAGAGCTTGCAATTTACTATGAACGTTGAAAAAATAATTTATGACAAATTCAAGACAGCTAATTTTTGTTGCTTTAACTTATTAAAATAAGTTAATCAGGTTCCAACTAGCTTTTTTAACTTATACAAAGTTTAACTTAATATTTTTAGTCTGTTTGTTTGATTGAAAAAGTTCATTTGATTCATCTAAAGGAATTTTGGGCAGCAATGTTTATTTATTTATTTATTGTAGTGATGCATTTGAAGGCCTTAATAAACACTTAAAGCTGCAGTATATTAGCTGCAGTATATAGTATATTATTTTTGACTCTTCTAAAGCATAAAAATACCATAATATGTTTGCAGTTATTTAAGAAACATGCTAAGTGAACATTCATGATTATCTGAAAAAGAATGCTAAAATGAAATATTCTGCTTTGAAAATATGCTTTTCCGTGCCAGAATGTCTGTCTTTGTTGTGGTCATTTTACCCAGCCAGTGTCAGTTTAGTCAATTATATTTCAGCACCTTGGGTTGTCTTTGTGGAAAACAGCATATTTCATTCATTCAGTCAGGATGGCTCTCAAAGTGTGTGTCTGCAACCGAAATGTGACCTCTGGTGGACAGTAGCAGCCTCTGAGATGAGCGCAAATTCATAGTTCCACATGAGGTGGTTATTAATTTGCAACTAATATAAATGTTACAAGTGTAAACATTAGGTGAGCAGGTTACATTGTAACCCCATGTCCTAACAACATGCTACGTGACGAGATTTGCAGTGATAAGCAATTGGGCTGTTCGCCGGATTAAACACGACAGAAATTTAAATACAGCCATTCAGAAACGCAGAATATATGTGCACTCACTGCACTCCAACAAAATGTTAAGGTTTATATTCAAATTAATACATATTAAAGCTCTTTAATATTATTAAATGTAGATGCTGAATCACTGATATGTGTTGGTTTACACTGAGGCACTGTTCTAAAGTTCAGTTTAAAAATTGTTTATTTTATTTTCAAAATCTGAGGTGAACTATCGGCTGCTGCTTTCGGTAGTGTGGCAATAAATGTCATGTGAAATGGTATTCATCTTTAAAAGGGAAATATTCCTTTGCGTGCCGTTGCTTTTATGTAGAACACGATTTCAATCAGGCTTTAGACTCGATAGTCAGGCTCATTGCTGTTGGTGTCGTCAATCTGGCAACCTGCGCTTGCATTTGTTTTGAACCAGTTGGGCAATACCTAGTTCAACCACTAGGTGTCAAACTTACATATTGCACTTTTAAGGCTGAATTATGCTTCTGCATTGAGTGATCGCCATAATCCACGGCGTGTAGCCATGCATTTATACTTGTGCAATTTGTGCTGCTCTGCAATAACACTTCCGAAACGCTAGCTGACAGTGTTTCTGTGTCGAGTTTCTTCGCGGCCGTTTTGTTTACACGGAAATACCTGTAATGCTACCTTACGGTACAAGTTGCTCAAATTTGCTCATTCTGAGGCGGGAACCGGCGGACAAGCAACAACTTTAATCAGAATGTAAACACAAAACCAAAGTAGCCATTTGGAGCTCCTTGACACTTGATAAACACTCACTTTTGCTCCTCTCACGTTGCTCTCAGCTCCACCCACACTCATCAACGCTGACCAATCACAGAGCTTGTGATGCACGTCATCGTGACATGTAATTACATTTTTTAATTGTGTAATTGTAATTAATTTTAATTAATGTATAAATGTAATAAATTTTTATAATAATGACCATGTAAATGATTATTTGAGACTCATAGGCCACATTTACACTGTCAGGTCTTGATGCCCAGTCCCGATTTGTTCACGTCCATTCACACATTCTTTTAATTGTGACCCATATCCGATTCATGTGTTTACACTTGCCATACAATTTACTTCGTTGACCATGCTAAAATGCAGGTTCTAGCATCTGCACCACACTAGAAGAAATTTTCTTGCTTTTAGCTCTGTGAAATATAATCATATCAAAGTAATACCAAAACTTGTGATTTTATTTACAATACCCAAGTGAACAAAACAACGAATGAATCAAAAATATAGAAAAAGAAGATAAGGCAAAAATATACAATTTACAATATATACAACACAAAAGACGGGAAAAACAAAAGAGCTGGCAGAAGGGACGTGGGCTGCGCTAAAAAAATGAAAAGAACAAAACCCAACAATATCTAACTTCCCAGAAGCATCTAACTAACTAAATGTATTAAACAAATTAAACGCGAAGAGTCTTCCGAGTCCTAACTAACTACTCTGTCTGTCGAAAAAGTACAAGGGGTGGCGCTCGCCCCTAACCTGATGTACTATACAAGAGTAGACCTACGTGTTGCAATATGTATGTCACGTGACCTTCTTACCTGTCCGCTTCGTCCAAGCCTCGTAAACAGTGAATGAGAGATGGAATGTGAATTACGGACGGATAACAAGCACACAGAAACAGGCAACAACAAAACACACAGTCAGACAGGGTTTTTCATTCTATAACGCGACACAATCAACACAAACACAACAGAATAACAAGAAGGAGAGAAGGGAAGGCAGGGCTAGGGTCTAGCGCGCGCTTTTATATCGGGAGGTCTTTGCCTATTGGACGTGATGTCATAGTGACGTAACCGGGGATGAAATGATTGTCGGATGAAGTGACCAATAGCGGGAACCGGAGAATCTGAAAGCAGATACGGGAGAACAGAGCGAGAGAGAGAGAGAGAGAGATAAACACAAATAACACAAATACGTAACAGCGAAGTTCAACCAACTTCAAAATGATTTTGAGGCAGAGGAGGAGAGAAAGGGCCGTCATCGCAGCTTACGTCTATGGTTTATACATGGTGCCCTCCACTGACTCATCTCCCCACAGGGCAAGAAGACAGGTAACTTTGGCCATCGACCACTGACCACATTCCTCCTCCATGTTTCCTCTGTTGTTGTTGTTTACCACGTCGCCGTCTCCACACACACTCTTCCTTCTACGTCATTATTATAGGCGACTTTATAACTACGCGAAGAAGTACCACATTGTCGCAAGTTTAATGTCGTACAAAATGGAATGCCTCAGTAAATCCGATCTGTACATTTACATGATAGTCGCATGATCACATATCCGATTATTATCTGATTTATTTCCACACATGAAGGAGGCCTGTAACCGTGTTCACACAGTCATACAACAGATCCGATCTGTGTCACATATTAGCAAAAACTCCGAATTAAGTTAAGTTAAACTTTATTGTCCTTGACAGGAAATTTGCTATGGGCATCACCACATTGCTGCAGACATCCATTCACAAACAGACAATAAAAACAATACCAAATCCAGTACTTACAATAATTATAATGCAAATTAAGATAAACTGTTGTTAAGTAAACCCAAATGTTGTAAATTTAACCCAAATTAATTGGGTTACATTTAACTGGCAGTGTAAACGGGGCTATAGTTCCAGTTTCATAGGTTTGCAAACTCTGAAGTCAATCACAAAATTATCCGAACGTATCCAAGCAATCACCCAAAGAGGGTTTCTGATTTCTGTTTATGACTTAAAAGCAGCTTCGAACAATCTTCAAATGCCTTGTAAATACAGGTGCCTTGACTTGACTGGTAAAAATGGCAAGGATTAGGAGAGTCATCTAGTTTGTATCTCCCATCCCCTCACCGTTTTGACCAAATAGGCATCATTAGCCGACATTTCCCCAAGAGTATTCTAAAACCTTTCTCAGCCATTAGTCATAATCATCATACTATCACTATTATTAATCCCACACTCACTCCTTCCACTCGCCGAGGAGCTGAATGGCTTGTGCTTTTACGTTTTGTCCAAGAGAGCCGATTCAGTTTCACCAAGTGCTCATCAGAGAAGAATGTAAACAAATTAATTCAGATTAACTTTAATAGCTTCTTTAGATTTCCTCTCGGGACGCTCTCCAAGAGGAATTAGGTTAATAGTTTCACATTGAACTTCTTAGCTTTTTTTTCTCCCCCCAGAATGTTTCTCCACGCAATTTCTGAAAGCTTGTAAAATGTGTATCCTGCCAGAGCGCAAATTTAAAGTTAACGTGAGTACAGCGCAGAGAAGCAAAGTGAACTTTAATGTAACTTTAAACCTCAAAACTTCAGCCAAGTGGCGAGCCGCGAGGGCAGTTGTAACAGAGCGCCTTTCTTTCTCTTTTATCCTCGGCCCCATTTGCCACAATAAGCCTGATTTGTATTATACCTCCGTTTGGTCGGAAAGTCTTTGTGGATTGCAGTTAATCAGTCCAATTCGCTCCACTTACAGCTCACTTCTGAATGTAATTTTAAAAAGAGCATCATTACATTCGTTTTGCTTTGTTTGAACAGGCCGTTTTCACAAGAGCCCCTCTTTGAAAGTTTTCCTCACAAGTACCACGCTAACCTTCTCTTTTGTTGTTGCTTTATGAATAATAATAATGTCTTTTTTTATATATTTTCAAATGCCTGGAAAGCTGAAAGCATGTGGATTTTGAAACTGTTGTATTTGAGACGGGTGAATAAAAATCTCAAAACTGATTTTATTTTTTATTGTATTATTGATATTCGGATCTTCAGACTTGGCATGTTTGTTTCGAACAAATGCTGGTGTAGTTGTTCTTTTTTATGGTTTTATTTGAATTGGTGTTTATCAGTCCATCCATGATTTCGCCAAAAAATATTTGAGAATATAAAAGACTGATTTTTGTGACAATTTTTTGCTAATTTAGTTTTGTTTCTTTTATTGTATTATATTAATTCATTATTAATTTTTTTGGACCTTAAGAAGCATTGATTTCTGTCATTTACATAAAGGAAACACTATTAGAAACAGAGAAACTAGGGTTTACCCCCTTAAGCCTTACCAGGCTCTCCAAAATTGGACAATAGAAGATTGGAAAAATGTTGCCTGATGAGTCTCGATTTCTGCTGCAACATTTGGATGGTCAGAATTTGGCATCAACAACATGAAAGCATGGATCCATCCTGCTTTGTATTAATGGTTCAGGCTGCTGGTGGTGGTGTAATGGTGTGGAGGATGTTTTCTTGGCACAGTTTGGGCCCATTAGTACCAATTGATTATAGGGTCAACGCCACAGCCTACTTTATTATCATTGCTGACCATGTCCATCCCTTTATGACCACAGTGTATCCATGTTCTGATGGCTACCTCCAGCAGTATAACGTGCCATGTCATAAAGCGTGAATCATCTCAGACTGATTTCTTGAACATGACAATGAGTTCACTGTACTCAAATGGCCTCCATAGTCACCAGAGCTCAATCCAATAGAGCACCTTTGGGATGTGGTGGACTGTGAGATTCGCATCATGGATGTGCAGCCGACAAATCTGCAGCAACTGTGTGATGTTATTATGTCAGTATGGACCAAAGTCTCAGGATTGTTGAATCTATTCCACGAAGGATTAAGGCAGTTCTAAATGCAAAAGGTTGTCCAACTTGTGGCCAGTGAGTGAGTGAGTTAGTGAGTGAGGGCGTACTCACCCTATGCTATCCGAACCGTTTCCTAGATCGTTTGAGAAGTGTGAATGCTCTGAATCGGGCTCAGGTTCGATACAGTTGGCGAGCCCTGGCCCGGTTGGTAGAGGTGTGCCTGAGCGCGGTTCACTTGGGATGTGGCACGGTATACTTGTAGTGAGAGTGCAAAGCGCGCCTGAGCCCGAAACTGAAGAGGAGACATGACTTTTGGGGACTGTTTCATATGGATTTATTAATCATTCTTACTGTTTAATGAACGCAAACTGTCGTAGATTATTAAAGACGCAAACCCCTCTCTGCACGACAGCTGCACCTTTAGTAAACCTCCTAATTCCTGCAGCACGAGGACTTTATGATTGTTTATGAGCGTCAGCAGTGGCTGATCTGTTCGGCAAAATATTTGACTGTGTGTCACTGCATATCAAACGACTAAAACCATATAATGATATAAAGAAATCTCCACTGAAATCTCCGAGAGCGCTTCTCTCACACTGAACAGCGCATCATCAGTGACGTAAACGTGACGGAAGGGGGGACAAGCGTGCTTTGGCCCAGTTAAAGGGAACTGTACATAGTGTGAGTGTGTGTATATATATTTTGTATACATGTATACAATGACACTACAAGTCAAAATTATTAGCCTCCCTTTGATTTTTTTTTCTTTTTTTTTTCTTTTTAAATATTTCCCAAATGATGTTTAACAGCAAGGAAATTTTCACAGTATATCTGATAATATTTTTTTCTTCTGGAGAAAGTCTTATTTGTTTTTCTTCGGCTAGAATAAAATCAATTAAATTTTTTAAAAACCATTTTAAGGTCAAAATTATTAGCCCCTTTAAGCTAATTTTATTTCTGATTGTCTACAGAACAAACCATCGTTATACAATAACTTTCCTAATTACCCTAACCTGCCTAGTTAACCTTATTAATCTAGTTAAGCCTTTAAATGTCACTTTAAGTGGTATCGAAGTGTCTTGAAAAATATCTAGTCAAATATTATTTACTGTCATCATGGCAAAGATAAAATAAATCAGTGATTAGAAATGAGTTATAAAAATTATTATGTTTAGAAATGTGTTGAAAAAAATATCTTCGTTAAACAGAAATTGGGGGAAAAATAAACAGGAGGGCTAATAATTTTGACTTCAACTATATATATATATATATAAACATATAAAATATAAAAATTGACAATTATGATTGGTTTTGTTATTTAAAAAATAATAATTGTATAAAAATAGTAGTCTTACAGTTAGGAAATGTTAAAGGAAGCACTTCAGGTCCTTGCCTTTAACCAGCATTGCTCATGAACACAAGATGTGATTGGTTGCATTTTAATAATGTTTTCAGTATACGTGCCGCATGTGTCTCTAAAAGCAAACAGGGGCCCTTTAAAAACACGTCTGCTCATTTACTTCCATAGGATCCAATCAATCCCCGTCCCATTGTTCAAGAGGTTTGGGTCTGTGGTGAGATATTGCCCCTCCAGTTCAAAGGTGCCTCGTAAATTTCAGGATCCTCAACAATTAATCCACAGATGCAACAGTTCAAAGAGGCCTCCACTAAATCTGCTTTAACCTCCGCATGATGGACTTAACGTATGCTCACTGAAAACGTGTCTCGTTTACTTTATTATGTTTTCATTCACGATTAAGATCTGTATTATCAGCAGTAAACGCTACTGGTCAAAAATTGAAAATATCTCCAAGAAATACAGTAAAAACTGTCAAACTGAAATATTATTTCAATTTAAAATAACAGTTTTCTCATTGAATATAATGTCATTTATTCCTGTGATTCAAAGCTGATTTTTCAGCATCATTATTCCAGCCCTCAGTGTGTCACGTTATATTTCTGAAAGCATTATAATATGCTGATTTGGTGCTCTGTCATGATCCAATATTGCTTAATTCTTAATCGCCTTTCTTTCTTTCTTTCTTTTTCTTTCTTTCTTGCTTTTTTACTATTTTCTTGCTTTGTTTCTTGCTTTGTTTCTTCCTTTCTTTCTGTTTAATGCTTTCTTTACTTCCTCCTTTCCTTTTTACCCTTCTCTAACACTCATTCTTTTTATGACTCTTATGACTCCTTTTTTCACTCTTGCTATCTTTCTTTTTTCACCTTTTTTCACTCTTTCTTTCTTTCCTTCTTTTTTCACTCTTTCTTTACTTCTTTCTGTCACCCTTTCTTTTTTCGCTTGCATTCATTCTTTTCTTTTTTGGTCAATGTTTAGTTAAATGCAGTAGTTATATAAATCAAGAAGTATGTCAATTAAGTTCTGTAAATTAGGAGATCAAATTAGGAAATCAGTTTTAGTTTTTTTTATTATGAGTTTTTTGTTATTTGTATGTTTGCATGCTATTTAATTTAATAAAAAAATTAGGTGTACCTGATTTATTGCTTTTTAGTTAAATTAGTAAGTTTTCAGTTAAATGCTGCAGTTATAAAAAATATACAGAATATATAAATATAATGTATATAAAATATACAAAAACAAAATAAATTTAACAAATAAAGTTACAAATATAAAGTGTTTGATTTACTTTACTATGTTTTCATTCATGATTAAGATCTGTATTATCAGCAATACATGTTAGTGGTCAATTATTCAAATGTTTTTGAAAAGAAGCCATATTCATCTCAACAAGACTGAAAGAAATACAGCATCATTATTCCAGTCTTCAGCGTCACTTTATAGTTCTGAAAGCATTATAACATGCTGAATTGGTGCTCTTTTATAATCCAATATTATAGTCACTTGTTTAAATTAATGATGATTCTTATAACTATGAATGTTTAAAGAATTGCTTCCTGCTTTATAGTTTTGAGGAAAATGTCTATCAATAAAAGTAAGCACATGACATTGGTACATTTGAGTATTACACAACAAAAATATGAAGGAGTAAAACAGTTTTCATGTCATAATATTTATTCATGATTTATGATTTAAAATTATCTCCGATTGATCACCAATTATTTATACTTTACTCGTCAGATTTTCAATACTGCCCCAAAAAAATGTCATCTACAGAAGTTTTCTGATGACTCCGCAATTGTCGGTTATATAAAGGATCATGATGACAGTGACTATAGGTTGCTTTTAAAAAGTTTTGCTGATTGGTGTGAAACAAATTGTCTTAGGCCCCGTTTACACTAGTGCGTTTTAGTTTTAAAAACAGCGTTTTAGCATGAAAACGATCCGCGTCCACACTAGCGTTTCACCCAGCGTCTCTCAACAGATCTCCGTCTACACTACTTCACCAGAAACATATATCACATGACCATTCGCGCACTCTGGGCATGCCTGTTCAAGTATAAACAGGAAGCATGTGTCTCGCTCGCCATTTGGTTATTGTTAGTCAACAAACGCTGGTTGAACGATGAACGCGATGGTAAAGAAAGCAAAAGAGGTCTTTTGTGTGAAGGCTGGTCTGCTGTCTTCTGGTGGAGTTATTGTCATGTGACATGGGCTTGACGAATAAAGGAAGGATACGCAATGACCCAAAAGCCCCAATCAAGTAGCGAATCTCAGCAGACCCGCCTCCGTTTTCAGACGTCTTCGTTTCCCACATCCACACTGAGACGGAGCAGCAGCGTTTTAGAATTATGCAAAACTTGTGCGTTTTAAAACGAAAACGCATTAGTGTAAACGGGGTCTTAAAGGGCCACGAAACACCAAAACACATTTTTTGAGCTGTTGACAGTAATATATCTGTCCCATTCTGCTATAAACACTATTAGGACACATATAATTGACTAAAAAGTGAAAATTGGTTGTTTTTGCGTTATTTCGAGCAAATTCGTTCTTCCGGTTTGAAACGAATTTCTGAGGCTGCGTCACGCCGATGAGATCTATACATGTGCTCCAGCGTGGAGAGTGGACGCCTGTCCCGGCGAGAACATTCTGATGTCTCTGAGCGTGCGGCATTAATTCATGAGATAGCCTTTGTTCAAGCCAATCAGCGCGCTCTATTGTGTATGCGGTGCCACTCTTTAATATGCACGAGAGCTTCGAAGACTGTGTGTACGCGTTGCAGTGTCCAGACGGCAGGGACGCCACGTTGTGCTTCCAAAACAAGTGGAAGAAGGAGACACAGGTCGCCAGTGTTGTGTTTATGTGCTGCAAGGAAGGTTTAGTTTACATTTCCGCTATGAGAGCGCAGCTGGACTCACACACACGCGCGCAGCAGAAATGCGTCTGTAAAAAACTTTTTTTTTTCACCCGAGAGCTTTCCGCATCTGGAAATGGTGCAATCGGGATTTGCCGCCCGTCTCCTTTTAAATTTTTAAAAGTTTATGTGGATTGTCCTGGTCTACAGATATGGTAAGCCCTCAGTGCTCTTTGTTTGTTTATTCAGATGGCAAAGTTAGTTCGTAGTTAGTTAGTAGTTTGTAGAGTTCGTAACTCTGTCAGTGTTTAAAGACAGACCTTTGTCAAAATGATTAACTGTTACTGAGTTTACAGTACGTTAATATCCGTACTATATTAAAGACTGAAAGATCTGCTGTAAATTCTGCTCTCCGAGTGTAAACACTGCAGTCAAACAATTGCTTTTGTGTAGAATTTTCCCGCATTTTGTGACAGGATAGTCTGTGGAAGGTTTTTATTTCTCCCTTACGCCGCGCGGTATCAAACACTCCATTAAAACAACACTCTTAATAGTTTCTCACACCTTTTTTGTCACGGGGGACATGCAGGAAATGTTCCTGGATTAAAGTATAAGTGCCAAACTGCAGTTAAAGTCGACAAATTAATAATTTGGCTAATAATTAGATGACTGATGTCCACGTAAACTGTCACTGTCTTTCTCCCCTGCGTCTGTGTGTGTGCGTTGCTTGTTTGAAAATGAGCACGTGCACAAATGGAAACTCCCATCTTTATGCAAAACCTTCCCTCATTCCCTCCCCTGACACTCCCACCTAAACAGAGCTGGACACACCCACTTTCCTGAGCTTTTCCAGACTGTAGGTGTGAAAACACCCAGCGGAGCCAGGGGGGTTTCGTGGCCCTTTAAAAGGGTGGTTTAAGGCTAATATTTAATATTAATATTTAAGGCTTGGTTGTGTTTATGGGATGCGAAGTAATGTGTGCTCATGCTTCATTTGTAAAAAAAAATCACATTATTTTTTCATATATCTTATTATATACATATCTTATTATATCTTATTATATACAGCTATTAAGCTAAGAAAACAACTGTCATATTTCCTAGTTCCTCTGAAAGCCTGTCCTCAAGGGGCTCTGATTGGTCAGCTAACATAATGGCAGCATCACACCTCTACTAGCACACGCTTTGCCTTTGCTGTGTAGCAAAGATACTGTCAGTCAGTGTAACTGTAAATGACCTTTCTCTTAGCTATATCTGTTTTATACTTCTCTGGAAAATAATTCAAATTAAACTGTAAGCACTTCTGTCTTTGTGTCGTGTCCTTTGGAAGCCCAAATGCAGAAACAGAAGAAGCTCTGTGGAAAGCATTTGGACCACATTTTAGCTTTCTCTGCTATAACATTACAATGCCTCTGGCCACACCCCTTCGCTACGCAGGGTTTTTTTTGTAGTCCCCAAACTTCATTCGCTGTAGGCTTTGCTAAGCCAATGTCTCCCTTTGCATTGAACTTTGAGCATCTTACATTCAGAGATGTTGTTTATGTTCACACACCTACATTACACATCAACTAGTTTAAAATATGATGTCATAGTGGACCACCCCTTTAAATGAAATACTAACAAGACCAAAGAAATGATTGTTGATTTTAGCAGACATCCACAACAAGTGGTGCCAGTGATTATACACGAGTCAGCAATTGAGATTGCTAGATCATATAAGTATACCTGGGTGTATATCTGAATAACAAGCTCGATTGATCTGCAAATACAATAGAGGTGTATAAGAAGGGTCAGAGTCACATTCATTTGTTAAGACAGCTGAGCTCTACTGTGACGTGAGTTTCCCTTTGGCATTAATAAAGTCTAACAAACAAACAAACAAAGAGTGATAATGAGGATAAAATGTAAAAATGACATGAATAAATGACATTATAAACCACATTCATTAGGAAAACAGTCATTTTAAATTGCTACGTTACTTCCAAATTTGACAGTATTTTAAAATCTTAAATAAACACATCTTCGGTGAACAAAAAAGCTTTCATACTAATCACAAAGTCTTTAGTAGCAAAAGCATTTGTTTTGGTCTTCTCGTGGTGAATATTGACTGTTTTAGTGACATCATTTGTGTTGATGATGTCTAATGTGAGAGTATGAATCTTTTCGGTGGCTGTTCTGGCTCTTACAGCACACAGACGTGTGTGTGAGCCGGAGCTTTAGTGTGAACGTGGCCCTGGAGGGATCAGTGTGGTCATAAATCAGCCTTCATTAGGCCTGGTGAAGAGGGAGAGCTCTGATTTACAGTGAGGAAGTGACACTAAAGCCCCATCAAAGCCTCTGCTGAGGAACAGATGATCCTGAAAATGGCCTCACGAGGAACTACATTCACTTCTTTTTAGAGTCTGCCTTTAAACCGGTGTTACGAGGTGTCAAGAGGTATTTGTGCGTAATCACGTCTTGTGTGTGTGTTTGAGTTGAGTTTGAGCGTGTGCTGTTTTAGTTCTTAGCTCTGTTTAAATAGTAAGTTAAGTATTTAAAGGTTTCAGATAACCACAATTTTAGAATTGTTTTTAGATATCAATGTTTTTGCAACTGAAGTCTTCAGTACTCTTCAGTACTTCAGTGGTGTGAAAACATCATTTCTGAAACTACAAAGAACTCCAGTTTTTGCAAGTGTACTCTTTAATTCACAACGCAAATACATACTTTTTCTTCTGTCCGTCCTTTTTTTTTCTTTCCTCCATCCATTCCATCCTTTTTTCTTTCTTCCATCCTTTTTTCTTTTCTCCATCCATCTATCCTTTTTTCTTTCCT